>NMRB01004249.1:16312-40088 GCA_002633025.1 Notospermus geniculatus
CACATCCAGACCTGTCTGACACCTTGTTCTACTTGTAAGACGGAGCCACATCCAGACCTGTCTGACACCTTGTTCTACTTGTAAGACGGAGCCACATCCAGACCTGTCTGACACCTTGTTCTACTTGTAAGACGGAGCCACATCCAGACCTGTCTGACACCTTGTTCTACTTGTAAGACGGAGCCACATCCAGACCTGTCTGACACCTTGTTCTACTTGTAAGACGGAGCCACATCCAGACCTGTCTGACACCTTGTTCTACTTGTAAGACGGAGCCACATCCAGACCTGTCTGACACCTTGTTCTACTTGTAAGACGGAGCCACATCCAGACCTGTCTGACACCTTGTTCTACTTGTAAGACGGAGCCACATCCAGACCTGTCTGACACCTTGTTCTACTTGTAAGACGGAGCCACATCCAGACCTGTCTGACACCTTGTTCTACTTGTAAGACGGAGCCACATCCAGACCTGTCTGACACCTTGTTCTACTTGTAAGACGGAGCCACATCCAGACCTGTCTGACACCTTGTTCTACTTATAAGAGGGCAAACTTACCAGGCACGGATCCAAGGGGGGCACGATTTTGTGGAAAATCTTAAATTGACCGGGAAATTTCGAAATTTTGAAAAAGTGTTAAAATTTGACCGAGGTTTTCCACGATGTGCGCTGGCTGTGCCCCCTCTTTCCCATGATTCTGGATCCGCCCCTGCTTACACAGATCGATTGTGGAGTAGGAGAAAGGATTCCCTCCCAAGTAATGCATTTAAAGGAGCCAATACTGCCACTTTTTCTCGACAGACGGGGCCACCGCGCCATGAATGACTCTTTAATTCAACCTAAAGTCTGGTTCAACCTAGAGGTGGACCATTGGAATGCCAAGTGAGGAAATGGAACATTCAGTTTTGACCACAAGATTTTATTTACGTGTGACCCTTATGTAATGAAAACCACATGTTTATTATTAGGCACAGTCAATCTGGTTCATTACACCATAACATCTAACCATAATTATGTCACTTTTGCCACACCCTAACCACAAACTGCATTCCAGTGGTCCCTAGGTTGAACCAGACTTTACAGCACAAACTACGTTGTCAGTGAATCGACCATCTAAATTGTAATGGATTTTTGTAGCTCGTTTTGCTGCCGCTAGGTGGCTCCCACTACGTCGGGAGTCAAATTAGCCATAAGAGATCGCACACCGTGCTCCCTGAACATATTCTTGATAATTAGCTCATTACGCTGAGAACCCCTCTGGGCTGATGAATGCTGTCGTTATTTGTGAGATGTCCTGATATTAGGGGTCAAAAATGAATGGAAACTCCCAATTGGGTCCTTGAAGCTGTAGGCCTACTTATACTACAGACGAAGTCTGAACTTCTCCTGCCTACACTACAAAAAGGCAGGTGTAGATAAAAAGTCCAGGGGCCATATTTATGAAGACTTCGCAACTCTGCGTTCACGCAAATCTATTGTAAGGCAGTCGGTGAACAATAGGGCATGTGCAGCCAAACAATAGATTTGCGTGAACGGAAAGTTGCGAAGGCTTCATGAATATGGCCCCTGGACTACGAAGTCTGGACTTGCTAATCCTGGATAACATAGAGCATGGAGGTATAAAGTAATACCTCCATGCATAGAGTGTGTCTAGATCAAGTCCAGACTTGACCTGGACTTCTACGTAGTTTAGGCACAATTATCTCTATAAGATCAGACCCGATGGCAGACTGATGGCGTTGATGTGTTGATTGACCCATGTGACCTTCGAATTCACCTGTGATTGGTGGGTTTCGTAGAAATTGCATTTGTAGTGTCGCCTAACTGCTCTGTTGGTGAAACTCGGACTTCTGCTGAGTCCAGACCAGAAGAAACTTGGACTTCCCGTTCAGGTGTAAGTACAGTTTCAGAGGTGTGTGCTTATGGAATACTATTTTATATGTTTTATTTTCTTGGCTAAAAAGAACATTCAAATGGAAAAGTAAGGCTTTCTTCAATTATTATGTTCAGCACACCATAGTGTGCTGAACATGGAAAAGTAAGGCTTCAAATGGAAAAGTAAGGCTTTCTTCAATTATTATGTTCAGCACACCATAGTGTGCTGAACATGGTGTTCAGCACACCATATAGTGTGCTGAACATATTGATTTCACTCAGCCTCTTTCTTTCTTTCCCTGTAAAAGATTTGTGCACGTTTCTGACAAAACGCCGAACCAATCAAAATTTCGCCCCAATTTGAAATTGAAAAAAAGTGCAAAATTTCCAACTTCTTATTTTCCACTTATTTCTCACTCCCTTCCTTAAAGGGAGACACCCGAACGATATTGCGTGGCGCCATCTGTTAATCGACGGTGACACTACGCTAATCAAAACAAAAACAAAGAGTGCCCGCTGGGCATCTTTCGGATGTCTTCCTCTTTAAAAATCGCGTCAGTAACGAGAGATTGGTAACGTTCAATGCAGTGCTGCCTGTCGGGAAATCGCGGAAGTAGACCCTCGTCTCGAATACTTAACGTACCAGAGGCAGGTACTGACGCGATTTTTCAAAGAAGGCAGTAAAGGTCTCAGGCCACTTGTGCGTTTTTTGCTGTGTGATGCGTCAGATCTTTTGTTAGGAAACGGCGGAAAATAACAAAAGATTTGACGCATCACGCAGCGCAAAACGCACAGGTTGCCCGAGACCTTTAAGGTCTCGGGCCACTTGTGCGTTTTGCGCTGCGTGATGCGTCAAATCTTTTGTTATNGTTCTGCTTCCTAACAAAAAATTTGACGCATCACGCAGCGCAAAACGCACAAGTGGCCCGAGACCTTTAGCCTTAAAGTTCTCGGGCCACTTGTGCGCTGCGTGATGCGTCAAATCTTTTGTTAGGAAGCAGAACGGCGGAAAATAACAAAACATTTGACGCATCACGCAGCGCAAAACGCACAAGTGGCCCGAGACCTTAAGAAATAAAAGTGGAAAATAAGAAATTGGAAATTCCCTCTTCTTATTTCCACTTTCATTTAGCGTAGGCCTACGCCCTTCGCTCTACAGTGGAACTGCTCCATAGAACAACCCCATTTCTCCGGTGAGGAGGCAAAAAAACAACGTGAGCAACTGGGCAGAGCGCGGCAGGTAGATGAAGTTCAAAAGTCCAGGGACTTTATTCACGAAGCTCCCGTAACTTTCGGGAGCTATTGTCCTTTTGCGGACTATTGTCCTTTTGCGGACAACCTATTGTTCAGTATCAGCCTGACAAAGGATTTGCGTACCCTTACCAGACTGGGCCGTCACGCGGTACCGTGATTCGCGCTTTACCGTGATTCCGTGGTGAAAAGAGGAAGTGGATCGAATGTGGCGCAACCGCACAACTGCTCGCCGAGCATGGTGGGAATGGTGGTCGCGCTGCAGCGTGATATCACGGGGCAGTTGAAGTCAACGTTTTACAATGGTTTACGGTTTACTTGTGAAGATTACAACAACAATCGCGGCTAACCGAGGCCACCCGAAGATAAGAGACTTTAGCACGTCTAATTTCAAAAAAGCGTCAATCGTTTAAAAAAAGCGTCATTTGGAAATGACCTGTCCAAATGCAATCTCTATCATCTTATCTACATACCTGAACTGAATTTCAGGCTTTGCAGGCGTTTATGGCGCCGAAAATGGCATATAATGCAGGTAGGCATGACAGGCCTGCCATTACGGCTGTCGAGGTAAATTTCGGTCGAAAATTGCATGTAAAATCTTTAAACGTGGGTATGACACAGTGAATTCTTGCTTGTTTATTGACAAAAATTGTATAAATTTACGGTGAGAAGTTTCCGTCCCCTCCACGCAGGATTGTAGGTGTTTTCTGCCGAAACAAATATTGTATTTTGTATAGTCATTGCGCGGTTGGGCGCGACAAAGTCACGTGCACGTTTCCATCACGGTGCCGCGTGACGGCCCAGTCTGCTTACCCTTAAAAGTTACGGGGGCTTTGTGAATAAGGTCCCTGGACCGACCGCAAAGAAAGTCCGATAGTGCTACCCTTCCCTATTGGCAGTTAGTAACGCATTTTCCCATTAAAGCGAATGGCTCGCGGGGTTTTTGACAGTTTGTTGGCATGTCCTCAAATCAAGCGCCGTTTTGAGAAAAAGGCGAAAGAAGGATTTTAGTTTAATGGGAAATGCATTAGACAGCCAAACTTCGGAGGCGTATTCTGCAAAATCTTCCGCTTCGAAATCAATGTGAATAGTACAAAATGTACATTTTGACCGACTGAATTTGAAACTGTCTTTAACCCATTTTATCAAATTTTTAATGGAACCTCGTCCCCAGGTGCACGTTCGCATATTTGCACAGGTTTTGCCTATGACTGGAGCACGGCTTGCCTGGAGACTGTTCACTCTCTAGGGAGGTACCATCAAAAATCAAAACAAACCCCGCGAGCCATTCGCTTTAACTAGGCCTAAACCGCCGATAAGCACAATGGACTGTCTGTGCGGTCGGCCCTGGTCCTTCATCAAACAGTACACCTCTCTCAGACCACCATTACCCCAAATAAAGCCGTCGAGCTGGAAGGATGGCGAGTGCTCCGCAGACCAGTATACAAGTACAATACTGTAGGCATACAATAGACGATATAGGGTCAAGCCTAGACCTATAATGTACATGTAGGCCTACATAGTCCAACTAAAGCGGGTGATCCACTGTTGCGATTTTGGCTTGAGACGGGGTTGCGTTCCCTTGCGGTTACCTTATAAGGACTTCCGATTGCAATATAAGGTAACCGCAAGGGAACGCAACCCCGTCTCAAGCCAAAATCGCAACAGTGGATCACCCGCTTAAAGCCAGCTATTGACGACTAAGTCCTGGGCCATATTCATAAAACTACCGCACTATACAAGTCTAAGTGTGACACTTAGGCCTATCCTTTGTTCAACACAAAAGATAAGTATGGTATCACACTTTGACTTAGCCTAAGTGGATCTAAAGTTTCTATGAATATGGACCCTAGTATGCCTATGTTTCGAACCCCACAACCTTTTGCATCTGTAACGGCGTTTTTCAGTGAGGCCCCCGTGTGACATTACAATAGAGTGACGGAATAAGCGGCGACTTGACAATGGTTACACTACATAAAATCCCCGGGGTTTTTGCGGTCACACCTATGAATTGCCGGGCTTCAAGAAACCCGTGTCTGAAAAACGCGGGTTTTTGAGACACGGCAATCTCGCCGTGCTTTTCGAAATCCCCGTGTGTTCGTTAGTTCTTCGCACGGCGACAGATGGCGCAGCCATTAAGTGACGTCGTTTTCGCGCCTCCGACAATGTGTGCCAATTCAGAAATGACCGAAGAGTCGATGTTTGCAGCGCAACTGTCGCCGGGCGACTTAACTACAGTGTAGTAGTGTGACCTCTCGCCGGGATTTTCGTACACACGGGTTTGACACCGGTCTGGAAAAACACGGGTATTTTTATGTAGTGTAACCACGGCTATTGAGCGACACACATAGAAACAGCGAGTCCGTTTCCCAGTGTCTTCCGAACAATCAATGGGAATCACACAGAAAAACGGCCACACTGAAAAACGTTACACCTGATCTAGGCTACATGTATTTGGGGGTTCAATAAAGGGCAGCAGGCCTAAAATATGTTGACCGAGTAGGCCTAGTACCCATTATTTCGTATCCTGCAGACAGGGTCATGCACTCAAGGGCGTTGGTCAATGGAACAAAAATGGTGGAAGGGTTAGGAACTTCGTGTGAGAATGGCATGTAAATTGGATTTTATCTGCCCTTTCGGAGTTTACAAAGTGATTCACGTCATGCAGGTAAGTTCGATGGAATATTATCCGTTTTGACATAGGCCTATCATGGTTAGCCTATTTTTGTGCTTTCTGTTGTTAGGGAGTGTTGAGCGCTACCTTTCGCTCGTGCTTAGTTCGTCAATAGTTCCCGCAAATAGCTGCCTGTAGTTGGATCTACATGCACATGCACATTGTATAGGCATAGGCTTGACCCTATCGTCTATGTAGGCCTATGCCTACAGCATTGTACGTGTTCTGACCTGCGGAGCACTCGCTAACCTTCCAGCTCGACGGCTTTCATTCGAATGACAGCGACACCTGGGAGGTATTTTTTGGGTAATGGTGGTCGGAGAGAGGTGCTTGATGAAAGACCTGGGGCCTGTTTCATAAAGTGAATTTAAACTAATAGTACCATTAACTCAATGCATTTTCCATTTGGTTAAAAGTACCATTAGCTTAAAGTCACTTTTTGAAACAGGCCCCTGGACGTTCGAACTTCATCTACTTGCTGTGCCACAGCGCGGCAGGTATTTTTTTTATTCAGCCAAGGCCGTGAGGTGATGCAAACATGTCAGCTTTAAAGGGACTCTAGAGGCAGCTTTTTGAGTGCATATTGATATGATTACTAACAGAGAATTGGTGGCATGAGGATCCAACTTGGGCATCATTTTTTAAGTAAAATCTCATCAATGTCAAAATCTGATCCAGAATTCATGAGTTCATGGTTACTAGCGCCACCTGTTGTATAGTCGCAGTACTGTTAATAGCCCAATAGCAAGCTGCCTCTAGAGTCCCTTTAAGGATGATTCTATTGTAATTGTGAAATTAACATTATACCTACTTAGTGAATCTATGGTTTTCTTGCTGCTTTTCAACCTTCCTCTTTGAAAATGGAGGAAAGGAGACGCGGTTGAGGGAGAGTATGTACTTTTTACCAGAGAGGAGACAGCCGCGCGTAGGTGTTCATCAGGGTTACGAAACATAACACTAAGTGTCGCCCGCATTTTGCGCGAAATACGATGGCACATTTTAACCAATCAGACTCGACGTAATACCGCCCAATCATAGGAACCGTAACATGCGTATAAATTGGAGGCGCCACGAGGGCTGGAGCAGTTGAGAGGCAAGCAGGGACGCTACTACTGGGGAAAGCTATACAGAGAAAGGTAAGGCTATTTCCTTTAATTTATCTTCTTCGTCTGTTGTCTGGGAATTCCGACTTAGCCTATAGGCCTACTTTTTCCACGATCATTTGGAATTGTGAAGCCTCGTGTGGATCTATCTGTCCGTCTGTCTGTCAGTGTATCAGGCAATCTTAGAAAATCTAAGTGAAAAACATGTGTAGAAGTAGTGTCAATAAGAAAATAAAATTAACATTGGCTGAAATTCTAATATGTAGTGTACACGTATTCCTTGATAAAACAGGTGTAAAGTTTTTCTGTCTTTACGACATTTTCAAAAGTGAATATAGAATGAAAAAAATTACACTATGTACATGAAGTCGTTGTCATGTTACCCAGGTGAATAATCACGGATACAGTAAACAAAACAAAATCAAAATGAAACAGGTCTGGGAAGGCCTAATTCTTATCTTGTCACGCCAATGATTTTCTAGAGCTAATCATTGGATTCGCTATAGGCAATCTTAAAACACACTTCGTAATTTTTTTTATTTGCGTATAGCTTTGCTCGACGGTGTAATATTTGTCATGGCCTTTGGCGTAGTGTCCCCGTCTTGTTTTGGATTACCTTTGAAAGTAACTAATACGCTGTGTGTACCCTATTAGTGAGTTTAAGAAACCACACGTTAACGCTAACGCTAACGCCAATTACGTCAAAATGACGTCACTCCCCGAAGAAATACAACAGATTCATTCGATGTGACGTCAAAATGATGTCAATAACGTTAGCGTTAGCGTTAACGTGTGGTTTCTTAACCTCACTATTGTCAAATTCGTTGCTTATTCCGTTGGACTGTATTAAGGCCCGTTTCTTAGCGGATTCTGCCGCGTCTTGCGGCGAGCGGAGCGGTTTCCACAGGCATTGGTATAATCAATAGGCCATTGTATTGTTAAACCATCGAAGGATTATCCAAAGCCCTGTGAAAACCGCAGCGCTCGCCGGAAACCGCCGCGGATTCCGTTATAGTGGAAACGGGCCTTTAGGGGGACACTGGAAAGCGGAGAACAACTGCAGATGTTACACCGGTTGTTGTTCACACATTTTACAAACTGCTGCCCACAGAGCAAATTTCGGGACATTTTTTGTTTTTTAATTTTGGTCTTAGTAAAACGAGACTTAGTTCTTTGAAGCGAAATAGGAATGATTGCCCTCGTCAATCGAGTTAAGATTTAACTTTAATTAAATGTAGGCCCACAGACGAATAACGCTCAGCCTCATTTGACAGGTAATTTGAAACGCCAAAGCCAGAAAACATTGCGGTGTGCGGCTGATGGCATTCCTAATTCAATCCGTTTGATATTTGGCGCGGTGGAAGGCACTCCACGCGAGGATTTCGAAAAGGGCTGTGCGATCATCCGCTCAAGCGCTGGTGCGATAGTCTGGCCTCGGCCAATTCAGTCGAGCCCAAATACATGTAACGCTGTGTGCACCGACTAGCTTCAGGCCGACATCAGCATCGACAATTAAACAGAAGGTGTCATCCCATTTCGCCTGCTCCTATTTCGCCTAAACTCATTTCGCCTAAACCTCTTTCGCGAAATGAGAAGTAGGCGAAATGAGAAGTAGGCGAAATGGGTAGTAGGCGAAGTGGGAATTAGGCGATGTGGGTTTAGGCGATATGGGTTTAGGCGAAATGGCCACATTTTGTAGGCGAAATGGGTTTAGGCGAAATAGGAGTAGGCGAAATGGGCTGTAACCAAACAGAATTCATAACGTCCCCATCACACTGAGCTAGTTCTCAGGGCGTTCTTGGAAATGTTGCCGAACGGGCTCTCAAACTTTGTGCGAACGAGTGGACGTACTGGCAACGTTTTACTCCAGTCTTTTGCGAACTTCATGGACGGGCTGCCGGGACGGGAAGAGTGCTCCAGAACTTCGAGACATTATTTGGCTAATGCCCCAATCACACTGAGCTAGTTCTCAGTCCGTTCTTGAAAATTTTGCGGAACGGGCTCAAACTGTCTGCGAACGGAGTGGACGTAGTGGCAACTTTTTACAGTCTTCTTATGCCCCAATCACACTGAACTAGTTCTCAGTACGTTCTTGAAAATTTTGCCGAACGGGCTCACAGTGTGTGCGAACGGAGTGGACGTAGTGGCAACTTTTTACAGTCTTGGCTGCAGTCACATAGAGCTACACGCTACACGGACACGCCGGTTAACAATGGCTTCACGGTCGCGAGCCCTTTGTGAAGCCATTGTCAACCGGCGTGCCCGTGTAGGGTGTAGCTCTATATGATTGCAGCCTAAATGGTGATGACATATGCCTTCAAACGGTAAACCGTTCGGATAAATTCTAATATCTGATCTTCGGGACAGATTAATTCCAAACATTTTCTTCTCATGATGACGCCTAACGATCCACCGGCAAAGAACACCCGAATACTCGTTTAAAATTCCGTCGCGTTTTTCCCAAAGCGCTTTACACCGCGCCGTCTGCCCGACGGAAATTAATTTGGAGAAAACAATCGACGACGTTCCGATCAATCTTGCGTATAAAATCTCCGCCATGACACATTTGGGGAAAATAATGCCACTTCCCATGTCATGCATGTAATTCCTTCTGGCCATTATACGTTTTCAAAAACAAGGGGTGACAGTACTTTATTAGGTGCAGGATTTACTGGACTTCAGAGACTCATCAAATTTGTTTTTTTATCTGACCACTCGGATTCGTGCAGAAAAAAGCAGACTACGGCCTGGCGTGACCGTCCAATGGTTGTGGTCGTCGCCGTGTGCCAAGAGGTTTGTCTGAAGTACATGTTCATGTAGCTATCTTTTGTAACTTCAAATGGGTAGCCTCTACCTTCATCACCCACCTCTGCCCACACTGTCACCTCTCGATTCGCAGAGTCCCTTGAGCCACTGCCCAAAGTATCGGGGGATGTTGGGTACGCTGTCGCCTCACCTTTTGCGGAATCCCTCGGAGCACTACCCAAATTATCGAAGGGGGGGGCTGGGCTTGCTGTTTTCGCGTTTCCCAGAGTCCCCACGGCGACTACCCGAATTATCGGGGGAGGATGGGCGTTCTGACATCTCTCGTTTTGCGGAGTCCCTCGGCACTGCACGAAGTATCGGTGATCCTTCAAAAACTAGGGGTGACAGTACTTTATTAGGCGAAGGATTTACTGGACTTCAGAGACTCATCAAATTTGTTTTTTTCATCATCATCATCATCATCATCATATAGGCTTATGGCCCCATGTGGGCCTTCGCCTTTGTCACTAATATTAACAACTTTAACATTGGTGCGCATGTACTGCGGCGGTGCAAGTCGTGGTTATTTAAAAATAACAGTAACAGCGGCCCGGTGCGTATATGTACTTCAGAGACTCATCAAATTTGTTTTTTTATCTGACCACTCGGATTCGTGCAGAAAAAAGCAGACTATGGCCTGGCGTGACCGTCCAATGGTTGTGGTCGTCGCCTTGTGCCAAGAGGTTTGTCTGAATTAGCTGTCTTTTGTTGCATCTTCCTGGGTAGCCTCTGCCATCATCACCCACCACCTACCCTTACTTTCAGCTCTAATTTGGCATGTTTGGCGGAGTCCCTCGCGGCACTGTCCGAATATCAGAAGGGGGAGAGGCTCATTGTCACCTGTAGGTTCGCAGAGACCTTCGAGACACTACTTCCCAAAGTATCGTGAGAGCCTGGGCTTTTGGTTTCTCGTTTCGCCGAGTCTCTTGAGCCACTTCCCAACGTATCGAGGGGAGGTTGGGCTCACTGTCACGTCTCGCTTCATTGAGTCCCTTGAGACACTGCCAATGTATCGGGGCAGGTTGGGCTGCTGTCACTTCTCGTTTCGCGGAGTCTCTCGAAGTGCTTCCCGAAGTATTGGGGAGGCTGGGCTTGCGGTTTTCTCGTTTCGCGGAGTCCCTTGAGCATATGCCGGAAGTATGGGGGAGGTTGTGCTCACTCTCACCAGTCCTCTCGTTTCGCTGAGTCTCTTGAGGCACCGGCAAAAATATCTGGGGAAGTTTGGGCTGGCTGTTTTCTCCCTCCCCTACGCGGAGTCCCTTAGGGAACTACCCGAAGTATCAATTTGGGGAGGGGAGGTGATTTCACCAGCTTTGACATGAGTGCTGTTGAAAACTTCTCTTCACCAGAACTGAAAAGTCACACCAGTGAGCGGTACCGTGGCCTCCTTCAACGAGTCGTGTGACCTACATGTAGGCCGAGTTTTATTGGCTCTTATGTACCTTCATATTGTTGCTTATTCTCTCTCTCTCATGACTGGTCAATTTGGTGTCATGACGTAAGGTTTCAGGCATAATTGTATAATGGTCGCCATTTATATCTGCCCTCTGTGATCAGGTTACGTCCCGCAGTTTCTGCTTAACATTATTAATTAGGGCAATATACATGTACATATATTAATCACATACATACGTAATATAGGCCTTCAACTTGACTCCATGTAGGCGGCTGAACTACATGTACAGTTATAATTCAGTGTGATAGCAACGATATCAATTCAGCCCACCTGGACCCATATTCATAAAACCTTGCTAGCTTTAGTTGGCTGCTAGTTGTGTACATTGGCCTGTACAAATTAGGCACTTTAGTAGGCAACTAAGCCTAGCAAGGTGTTATGAATATGGGACCAGGATTACGGAAGCGGCAGCAGACCAGGCGAGATGAGGGCGATATCGTAAACGATCTGGGCCGACCGCACCGATTAATGCTACCGACGGCTATCGGCAGTTACATGTACACCCCTCCGCATTAATTTATCTACACCTCATTTTTTTGAATATCTTGTGAACAAATTGACAAAATTTAATCGGGTTTGTGTTATATGAAATTTCAATGCCTTGGTCAAATAATTACAGCGGTTTTGAGTGATTGCTTTTACGACAACATTACGTAATCAGCTGTCAAAAAAAGGCTGCAAAATCAACATTTTTTATTTTGTTTGAAAATCTTCTGATTTCTGCAATACATTTTGAAAACACTCACAAGAAATAGTCCTGTTAAAGTTCCATTCGGGAAATCATAACAGTTTTTGAGAAAAAAGGTTTTTCCCCAGCAGCTTTGCCGTGACCTGATTGCAATGGTTGACACAGCCCCTGTTCAGACTACCACCACGTCATGAATAATAATTTTTTCGTCACAAAACCGTAACATGTGACCAGTGGATCATGTTAATAATTGAGTTACGTGACCAAATTAAGCAGATGACGCGTAGGTTTATGAATGAAAACGGAATTCTTTATGTGGACAATGGTCAATTGAAATACCCAAGTTCAAGTCAACAGGCCAATAATAGGCCTCAAGCCCAATAGGCTTTAAGTCAGTCATTCACACATTACGCCTACATCCAATCTCGCCAGAGGAACAATGAAAGAATGGACGAATCGGAAAAGTTACTCGGGCGATCACAACATTTTCTCGGACGAGGTATAAGCCAATTGACTATGAATAAGGACTTTAAAAAACAAGCCTTGCGATTGGGTGCTTACTGACTAGGGGACCATGGCACAAGTCAAACTTAGTGTCATGAATTTGGCCTTCGGAAGCCATTGAAAAACGTCCATATCATCAAAAGGGCTGAATAAATTTACCAAGAACTTCTACAGTAGTGTTTAACAAATGGCTATCTTTATCTCCCCGGTGTTTTTAAAAAAAATCAGTTGAGAATAAAAAAGTTGACTTTTACAGCCATTTTTTGACAGCTGATTACATAATGTTGTCGTGAAAGCAATCACTCAAAACCGCTGGAATTATTTGACCAAGGCATGGAAATTTCATATAACAGAAACCCGATCAAATTTGATCAATTTGTTCTCAAGATATTCAAAAAAATAAGGTGTAGATAAATTAATGCGGAGGGGTGTACATGTAGTTATAACGCATTTTCCCATGAACTAAACCGCCGATAGGCACCGAATGCACAAAACGCCGGAGAAGC
Organism: Notospermus geniculatus; assembly: GCA_002633025.1. Classification (NCBI taxonomy): domain Eukaryota; kingdom Metazoa; phylum Nemertea; class Pilidiophora; order Heteronemertea; family Lineidae; genus Notospermus; species Notospermus geniculatus. The sequence goes on from NMRB01004249.1 coordinate 29,175, forward strand.
GCAAAACGAAGAAGTATGAATCTACCCCTATACTTCTCCGCTTTGCGCTTGTGCGTTCCCCATGTTTATGTGTGCTACCAGTAATAAAATTACGTTTTTCTACCAGGCACTCACATACATGTACATGTACATGTAGGAAACGGACAAACGCAAAGCGCACTATCGCAAAGTATGAATTGGCCTCGAAGGTAGATTCGTCTTTGCGTTTTGCGCTTTGCGCGGGTCCGTTTCCTGGGTGCGTGGTAGAAAAAGCAATTTTTCGTACCACACATAACCTGGGGAACGGACAAGCGCAAAGTGCAAGACGGAGAAGTATGAATCTAGCTTTTTGAATGCTTTTATGGATTTGGGCCCAGATCGCTTGCGACATCGCCTGGTGTGCTACTGGCGAGGGTTTCTCCTGCATTCATGGCACATGTATAAGATATTCAACCGATCAGCTTTGATACCAAGTCAAACCGTTCAAGGTAAAGGCATTAGGGAGGTTTAGAAATCAAACGATAAACGTAAACTTGACGACAACGTTATTTTCCACACTACACATTCACCCGATTTTATATTGCATTTTCGGTAAAAATAACTTTGTCGTTATCGTTTGGTTCCTAAACCTCCCTATTATTCTAGATTTGCGTCATGCAAAACAATAACCAGATAACGGGGTATGAATAACGTCTAGTGAATACTTCTACTTTAGTTTCGTGCTAAGCGCTGTAATGTATTTGTGCCGCAAAAATGACGTAAGGGAATTAGTCTATTTGATTCATAACCCATTGTCTTGCAATGAAGACGAGTTTCTGACGCCGAATAATCTTGTCGGAGGGTTGAGGTGTTTGTTTTGTCTCGTTTCCCCCTCGAATTGACTGAATAGATCAGATTACATGACAACTCGCAATTATTTCGCGCGCTCGGCCTACGCGAACGAGTAGAAAAGAGGAATCAAATGCGTGTTTGCAACACAGAGCGCAAAAATCGACACGCAGAATGATAGCAAACATTATGCGTTAAAGCGAAATGGTCGTGCCAATCAAAAGTTTTTGAAACGTTTTTGGTTTGTAGCCTGATATCAACAACGGTAGAGGTGTCATCCGACTTCACACTTTAATCCCAGTCTGTCCTGAAACCTTTCAGTAGAACTCAGATGAGCTGCTCATTCAGCGCTACAATCTGAGCTTTCCGACCTGTACCCATAAGCGGCGAATACACTGTCGCGATCTTGGCTTGAGACGGGGTTTTGCGATCACCTCATATGGCAATCGGAAGTCCTTATAAGGTGAACGCAAGGGATCGCAACCCCGTCTCAAGCCAAAATCGCGACAGTGGATTCGCCGCTTTATACACCTGGGTGGAGAGAGGCCAGTGAGGCAAAGAGACTTGCCCAAAGTCTCACGCCCAGTGGGATTCGAACCCGGGATCCTCTGACCGCTAGTCGGAGGCCCGAACCACTACACCACCGTGGTTCACCGTGGCTGTCGGAATAGAGAATTCCAACGCCGCCATCTTGAATCGATTTTTTACAAACACTTGGGAATTAATACTCTGCCTACTGAGGGCTACACTCGGCCCCAGTGTGTATATCCGACGTCCCGGTCTCCTACACACTGGCACTTTTGGGGCTCAAAAGCTGTGAACACCACTAGATGGCACTCCACTGGGCTCCAGCCAATCACCACGCTTTCTCATTCATAATTCCCGCGGAAATTACTTCCAGGAAAAACCCAACCTCGTCCACAGGGGTATAGTTCGCTCAGACAACCTTGGACCACTCGCCATATTGTCAGAAAGCGAACGAGGTTGGGAAAACCCAAGGACCCGTGCTGCCACCACGCGGTCTTCACGACCGTTAATCTCTAAAAGAGCCAGACGCGGAGTGTGACTTACCGAAGGGTAGCACGTAGCGTCTGGCCAAGCGAGACTAACTGAGGGCATATCTGCTGTTACTTTGTTGTCTTCGAAAAGCATTAAGAAAATGGTCAACTGCTTACCTAGGGATAATCTGCTAAAATACGAAATTTGTAATTTTGAAATTGTCAATTTCCACGGGGCGTTTGCGGTCGCGGAATACATGTAGGAGGTGGGCGCGGGTGGAAATTATCAAACCAACGGCGTATTTCCCATTACTCTCCATTCCAGTTCCGATTGGCGCGAGGTTTATCAACGATAGCTCCGCAACGGCTGGGCCGATTTTGATGAAACATACGTCAATCGACTTGTCTTTCTTGGCGGTACAGCCATCATCACTGTCATTTTCCCGAAAAACGTGACAGAAAAAAGTTCTTTCACAAATCACAGTTCGTGTTTACGGCCGAATTGGCGGCCATTTTGAAATGACGCAATGCATCGCGCACGTGTAAACTGCACTGAACAGCATAGCGAAATGAAATGGGTTTTGAGAAAGGGATCGGTTATGCAGGCCTTACGCGAAAAATGAAGATAGCAGAAAGATACCGGCAAGAAAGACAAGTTAATTGATGTATGGTATGTTGAATTTGACCCAGCAGTTGTGGAGACCTCGGCTGAAAACCTCGAGCCACTGGGATTTGGAATGAACTGTAGCTGTTTCACCCGCACCCGCTCCCGGCACCGAAACCGCGTCCGCAAACGTCTCATGGAAAAGCAGCCTTAGGATCTTATAGCTGAGAACATACAGTATTTCTCAAAATCTAAAAAAGTGAAACTTGCTTGGTTTTGCAGAACACTCAAGAACTGCTGGTTTGATTGGCTTTGATTTAACTCAAACACACAAACACGGCTCTCCATGATGGGGTCCACGCAGTGCCGAACGCTCCACAACCTGCACGTACCTTATTCATCAATAATTTATACTCTGAGCCTCATGAAAAACTAATTAGATCAAACAGATTTGAGTAAACGTGGACAAAATCGTTCGAGCGGAAACGTAACGAAATTTTCACTTTATTTGTCAATTTTTCTTGGAGAGGCGGATTTGGCAAATGACGTAGAAAAACATTACTTATGCTTTCACTAATCAAAGTAGTGAGTGTGGCCGCTTTCACCATTCTGGAGCTCAGACGCCTGCGCCTGCATCCGATGCCCGACTACAGTTTCAAAACGCCACGTTCGACGCCGAATCTCGACGGGCGATGTTGTCGGTGTCCANCCGTTCGATAATTCTCGATCAATCAACTGTGTCTTAGCTCCCAATTTCCAAGGGCGGTCTTTCAAATTGACTGGTAAGTCAATTTCTAGTTTTCCATACGGATACACAATTCCTGCTCAGACTTCAGCCTGAAATTCAACTCCAGTAAGTTGATGCTGTCTCAGATCACTTCGCTAATCGATTCATTGCCAGATTCAGGCATTCTGGAAGGTTGTGAGACTGAGTTGAGTGAGTGAGTCTGACCCAAAATTCGCAGTTGCGCGAGACTACCATCGAACAGTAAAAATCAAGTTTGGGGCCAGACTCTGTAATGGTAATGAAAGAGTCTGGCTGCGCGAGACTAGCGTAGTATCAGTCTCCTAGTTACTACCACTTAACTGGCTATGTGTGGGTTGGACAGAACACCAGTCATACTGGCATTGGTTTCCGATGCTGCCGCCAGGGGTGGGATATGGAAGCATAGTTTGCCTACAGCTACAAGTTCACATCGTTCTAGAAATGAGCTCACTAATCAAAACATTTGTTTTCAAACAAACGCGTAATTTCACATCAGCATCGAATGCATTAAAAATATCTCTTGTCAATTTATACAGTTCTCTCCTTTTAACTTGCGCGAATAATTGGCCTAAAAATATCGCAGCATCCGTGTCGCGTATGACTGAATTATCAAATTCAAATCATCAGGTTATTATAATCTCACAGGCGAACGATTTAGCATCTTGTGATCTCAAAAACGTCAATCAAAAATTTTTACGCCGTTTCGTTTTTTTTCTTTCAGACAATCTAAAAAATAAGATGGCTTCCCTGCAGAAGTTCTTCATTGCAACGCTACTGTTTGCTGTGTTATTGAGTGACGTCATGCTGACATCCAGTTTACCTGTAGACCAAGAATTAGGTAAGTTACAAGTTTGCGTGGAGCTTTTATGCCTGATTTATCCTTGGAACTCGAAGAAAAATTGGAATTCCTCAACTTTGTTCGGTTTTTCCAGATATATCGGGTGTCTAAAAAAACTGAACCGCCTTTTGACAAGTACAATGTATCTTCTCAGGGATATATTAACCGAATTCATTAGACATTTTCACAGATTAACCTCAGGGTATCATCAACAAGTCTGCAAAATATCTAAGAGAGCCGTCGCAAATTATGCGAGTATTGTCAAAACAGCTTGTCAAAAAATCCAATATCAGAACTGTGCAATGTGACCTTCATCATGTTCATGCAGGTGTTGACCTGCTGTTTTGAATTTGACAATACTCGCACAATTTGCGACCGATCTCCTAGACTTGGTGATGATACCCTAAGGTTACTCTGTGAAAATTTCCAATAAATTCGGTTTATTTATCGCTGAGAAAATTTTTGTCAAAAAAAGCGGTTCACTTTTTTTGGAACACCCGATACATTTAGGGTGTTATTGACGCATGGGGTCTACTCCCAATCGCAACTACGTATTTTTCATGTTTTCCCCCTTCACTACCAAGGCCCCATGATGTTGAGGATGAACTTTTATAAAAAAAATATAATGTAAAATGCACCTGAAACCCACCACATAGATATTTATTAGAAAGCTTTGTCAGAGTGTTTTTTGTAAAGGCCCTGCTCCCATTAAGAGTAAAGGTGCTGCTACACTAGAGAGTAAAGTGCTGCTACACTTGAGAGTAAAGAGCTGTTCCACTTGAGAGTAAAGGAGCTGTTCCACTTGAGAATAAAGGCGCTGCTCCTATTGAGAGTAAAGGCACCTAAAACAGGTATACATAGATATTCTTTGGAAAGCTTTGAGAGAGTGTTCTAAAGGCACTGCTCCACTTGTAAGTAAAGGCAGTGCTCCACTTGAAAGTAAAGGTACTGCAGCTCCACTTGTAAGTAAAGGCACTGCTCCACTTGTAAGTAAAGGCACTGCTCCACTTGTAAGTAAAGGTACTGCTCCACTTGTAAGTAAAGGCACTGCTCCACTTGTAAGTAAAGGCACTGCTCCACTTGTAAGTAAAGGCACTGTTCCACTTGTAAGTAAAGGCACTGTTCCACTTGTAAGTAACGGTGCTGCTCCGCATCAGAGTAAGGCGCAGCTCCAGTTGAGAATTTTCGTTCAATCTATTTTCCCTCTTCACACGATGATCGTTTCTGTGGTTATAGACATCTTTTCTTAGAATGTTCTGTAAACAAAATATTTTCTTTTAAAAGAAACCTTTCAAAGTTTCCTGATGCTTACGATAAAGGATTTTTCTAAGAGAATCTTTTAGGAGAACATTTGCCGTGTTTTATGGGCATTTTAGGCGATAATCGTGTAAATGTTCTTCTCAATGAATAAACTGGATGCCCATTCACTAGGAAAAGACTGTCCTTAAGAGAATACCTGTGTGTAAAAATACACCGATTGAGTAAACTTTCTATTCTAGTCGATTGGCAAAATTGTGTTTGAACGGTTTAAGACAAATGTTAAAAAATGTTACAGGACAGAACGACAAAACAGGAAAAAAAGTATCTCTGCTTATCTTCTCCGCTCAGAAGCCGATAAGCCGCACATGAGAATAAGATATTTTCTCGGAGCATGTCATTTGCCTGTAATTAATTTCGGCGAAGTTGCTTTCATAAAAAGTGTTGTGTTTCAAGGGAAGTAATTACGATAGGATGAATTAACCTCTGTCAATAGAGTAGTGTATCCTCGGGTATCCTATCAGAATCATGTCCAGATGAACATCTGCTCATATTAACTGTAAGAATAGTTCATTACTCAACTATAAGAATGCTTTTAAGATGGTATAGGATTTGATGAATGCACAAAATGGCGGCGTACAAAGTCATTCCAACCTCGTGCCCAGGATGTAACTCGAAATTTCTTCTGCTTTTTCCTTGGGACGAGGTCATTTTCGGCTTCGGTCGTTAGACCCTGGATTCACTTCCAAGATTCTTGGCACCTCGTCCCCAACGCTTATTTCAACCTTGGTTACAGTAAATGATTGTAAAAAAATATATTTTCATGAAACTCTATTATGAACACTTAATGTCTATCATCAGAAAGAATAATGTTTGCTATGATATGAAAAATAAAATAAAATAGACCATATTTTAATCCATTTTCCTGGGTATTTCAAATTTCAAATTCGGTATGACGTCAGGCCGATAGCCAATCACAGCCGAGGTGTTCAGTTCTGAAGCCAGGGCTTAACAAGCCCTGGGAACGAGGTTGAAGTCATTCAACTCGTGAGGTACAAATATAATTGTGTTCCACCCTCATGGTCTACTGCACGTGTCTACAACACACTGCGTACACTGCCAAGCTGGGTGAAATACACGAGACGACATTTCCATGTGGCAATTAACAACTAGTTTCATATTACTAATAGCGGCACGAAATACATTCACTTTGAACCCAATTGTTTGGATTCATTGAAGACGTTTATTTAGGAGTCCATGCCTTCCTTTGACCTTTGACCTTAAGCTCTTTTTTCTCAACCATAAAATTGTACCTTCCTCAGTATTACCGGTAGCATTTTTATCCGAATCCAGCCGCTCGTTAGGTCAGGTCAGCACTGTCGGATTTCATACTTCCTCGGTAAATTAAGAGAGGATGTAGATTGTATTTCCAGCTTAAGGAGTCGTGAGACCCTGTCAGGGAGTGGGCTGAGTTTAAGGGCCGCAGGGGTATCGATCAGCGATTGCAGTAACCGTAGCAGTAACTATTATGAAATATGTTGTCAAGAAATAAAACTGACTGTGATTTGAGGTAGTTGGAAAATGCAAATAGACTGGATAAGAAACATTTTAAAGCGAACTGGTCGCACCAGTCAAGGTGTCTGAACAGAAAATCAAAAGGGGCTCAAAGGTGCCCACAGGTCGACATTGCGTCTTGAAGCAACTCGCGGCAACTAGCTTTCCGGCGATGGAAGCAACTCGGAGTGACTGATCAGTTGACAGTTTTGTCGACCTGGAGCGCGCTTGCGTCTCCGAGCAACTGCCGGATCCGCTAGTTGAGCGTGCTGTTCGAGAACTGCCAGTTGCTCCGAGTTCCTTTCAATCGCTGAAATGTCGACCTGCGCGTATGTTTTTTTGTCTGCGACGGATCCGTCGCAGNCGACATTGCGTCTTGAAGCAACTCGACGGATCCGTCGCAGATAAAAAAACCACCACGCGCAGGTCGACATTTCAGCGATCGAGAGGAAGTCGGAGCAACTTAGGCGGTCGGTCCATTCACGCGATTTTCGAGCGGCAGACGCTCGACAGCATTGTTTTTTTCCGCCGCGTTGGTCGTGGACAAAGGAGGCGACATCGCGCGGCACGAAAATCGCGTGAATGGATTCTTAGCCAGTTACCTCGAACAGCACGCTCATGTCGACAGCGCGTCTTCCATGAAGCCAGTGTCAAGTGCCCACTTCATGTTTTCAAGGGGGAGTGGGTCAGGAAAAAGATGAAGTCACTTCGTCGTTTTTGGCATCAATGTAATTTTGAGACGGCCCCTAAGAACCCCTGATGTTCTCATGATGTCCGACCTGGTCTTTATTCATGAAACATCGGTCACACTAAAACACAAGCCTTCGTCATCCAAATTTTTCACCAGATACTAAAGCATGCGGATGATTACGATGTCCACAGTGTGACGACACTTGACAGGTTACACTGTATTTGATGTTCCATTCAACTCCTTAAAGAAGGAGAAAATAGAATTTATACAAAATTGTCTAATAACCTCAGGGTAGACTTGTCCTTTAAATGTCACTAACCTGTGGGCTCAAGGGGAGGATAAGATCTACGAAATCGAATCAAAGAGTCTCATTATCGGTGTCGTTCACGAAAAAGAGATATTTATGGTCATATCACTCTATCACTCGACCTGACCTTTCTGAAAAGTATCTACATGTATACTACTATCGGTTTCGTTTGAGCTGTATCACAATAGGAGCTGTCAGCGAGTTGACCACTAGGTGTCACTAGGGCCCAATTCAATGCATCTAGCGGACCCAGTCATTATCGATCGAGCAGCGATCATAATAGATTTCCTGTACATTTGGTCCGCTAAGACTGTGCTGCCATCTGTTAGCAATATGCGCGGCTGACTGCTCCTATTCACCCCCTCTTGAGGTACTTCTCTTTCTTGACTTTGCAACGCCTCAGTCTCATTTTCATTGAAATCGACCAAAACATTAAAGCTACCCTGTATTCGATTCAAAGTTAAAGTTAAAGTTTTGGGTTTATAGTCTGATGTCAGAAATGGTAGATGTGTCATCCGACTTTACACTTTAACCCCAGTCTCCTGCAACCTTTCATTAGAACTCAGATGAGCTGCTCATCAGCGCTACAATCCGAGCATTTCCGACCGGTACCCATTTAACACCTGGGTGGAGAGAGGCCAGTGAGGCAAAGAGACTTGCCCAAAGTCTCACGCCCAGTGGGATTCGAACCCGGGACCCTCTGACCGCTAGCCGGAGACCCGAACCACTACACCCACCGTGGCTCCTCAAAGAGACTCATTATCGGTATCGTTCACGAAAAAGATCTTGCGTCAATATTTATGGTCATATCACTCGAACTGACCTTTCTGAAAAGTATCTACTATCGGTTTCGTTTGAGCTGTATCAAACACTTCGTCTTGAGCTATTTCTCTTTCTTGACTTTGCAATGCCTCAGTCTCATTTTCATTAAAATCGACCAAAACATTAAAGCTACCCTGTATTCGATTCAAAGTTAAAGTTAAGTTCATTCGTTTACATCCCTTATGCTTCACCGACCCATTTGACCCCTGTGAAACGCGTTTCAGTGGGGTCTAGATAAGAGATCTCAGATGTTGATTTTTCGTAATCCTATTGTTTTCCTTCTCTGCCTAATTTATAACAAAATGGAAAATAGGCTGTTGCCTTGCGGGAAAGTTATGCAGTTGAACAGAGAATTCTTTGTTATATCAAAAACATTGCTTTAAATTTTCAAATCCGATGAAAATTAACGATTTTACAATGCTAAATTTGTAGCATGTTTGGACCGTAACCATTATGCTCTCCCCTTTGCCTTGATACACACATGATTCCTTAATCTGTCCTACTTTAGAGGATTGGAATATGGCTCACTTAAAACCAGAGGGGTGCAAGGTACAATTAGGTCAGTGACTCAGATTAACCAGGTGATGTAAGATTATGTAAAATCAGTCAAAGTGGGAAGGCGTATTTCTGCAACATATTTTCTAAGGCCCTGTTTACCTAATGTTTGGGTTTATAGTCTGATGTCAACAATGGTAGATGTGTCATCCGACTTGACACTTTAACCCCAGTCTATCCTGAAACCTTTCAGTAGAACTCAGATGAGCTGCTCATCAGCGCTACAATCCGAGCATTTCCGACCGGTACCCATTTATACACCGGGCGACCGCCACGAAACTACGATAGCACTAACAGGGCCTAACAGAGAAATTCTGTAATGGTAAAAGCCATTGCATACCTCTCTGTTAGGCATTGTTAGTGCTATCGGAGTTTCGTGACGGCCCGCCCTGGGTGGAGAGAGGCCAGTGAGGCAAAGAGACTTGCCCGAAGTCTCACGCCCCAAATGTAGCCAAAATGTCGGTTTTCGACAACATCATTTTTTACGAAAATATCGAAATCTTACATTTTCTTTTCCTTTTAGGTTCTTTTTTCAAGCCATTTCAAATTTCAAGTCAGTTCAACTTCAAACACATTAAACTGTAACGTTAGTCGATTTTTCTTAAAAAAATGTTTTATTCTGAAGATACATGTATTCAAGTTTTTCGTCAAATGATTAAATCTTTTAAAATATTCGCATTACAACCTTAGTAATATGTTTGTTTTAATCGCTAACATTTACAACAATTGAAATAGAGACGAGTGTATGTGGGTGAATTTACGGCCTCGTTCAGGCATAAAAGAATGGTTTACTGGTACATCAGGAACATATTTTTGAGTGATACAGTGGATGGCCGTTTTCAGTCAAGCAGGTGATATGTACTTCCTGATCGAGCGCCTTACCATCAACTCTCACCTGCCGTTTCTTTATACTCGACCTGAATCGCTACATATCAATAACATTAAAACTGAGTCAAATGACACTAGCAGAGGTTTAGTTTTAAGGAGCAGTTCCTGCCTCATTAAACCGATTAGCTCTGGGATGGAATTAGTGGCTGGGAGTGACACTTCAATAGTAATGTGTATAAAGTGAACAGCAGACTGATACATGCACTTTATCCCGCGGATTCTTTCGCTTCCTGCTCCGCGCGGCGCAGTTTCCATGTGACAAAATGTTTCAAGCGAATACAGAAGATTGAACATGCCCAGGCCCGTAGCTATGGACAGCCCCCATCCCCCCACGCAAATTGTGCAAAAAATCTTCTTTCACCAAAATCAAATGGGATAAAAGATCATTATTGTTCGTGTCCCAGAGTGCAGGAACTGACCTCAAATCGCATCTCAAAACTTTTAATTTTCAAATTTTTTTCGGGGGGGGGGATCCCCAGACCCCCCAAACCGGCCCCTTCGGCGCTGGAAGCCGAAGCCCACGTCCGTTGAGCTCATTTGCTTAAAATCCCCCCAAGCGAACCCCCCCCATCGAAAAAAGCTAGCTACGCCCCTGGGACCTTATTCACGAAGCTCCCGCAACTTACGGGAGTGCGCAAACTATTGTCCTTTTGCGGACAACCTATTGTTCTCTATCAGCCTGACAAAGGATTTGCGTACCCTTAAAGGGACTAGGAAAATTTTTTCAAGCTTCGGTTATTACAAAATGCTAGTCTTTCATGATAAATTCCCACCGTCAATTCACTTTTTCAATTAAGTGTTAATTACTGGCACCCAGACAAATCAGT
>NMRB01004250.1:22207-36404 GCA_002633025.1 Notospermus geniculatus
GAGCAAAATTGGATGTTGACGCCAGGTGTGCGTTGGACAGCGATGCGTGGAATCCTCTCGCGTACCTGATGTGCCAACTCGTGAGCGACGACCATCGCGATCCACTGCTCATCATGCGACGATGACATCTTCGGGTCGAATAAAATGGCCGTCATACGGTACGTGATGAGGCCCCAGTTCTCCATGGCACCCGCCGAGAAGTCTGGTACAGCGATCAGATCTAAAAATAGAAACATAAGGATTACTTTCAGTTTTGAATTCATGTAACCTCCAACGTTTTGTGCCATTGTTGTTAAAGGAGTTAGACGCCGAAGTTGTAAACAAGCTGGTTTGTTTACAAATATGGTCGGCAAACTAGTTTTATTCCTTCGTGCAGGTGGCAGCACCCGTGATCGTTAGACTGGTTCCTGGTCCGATGCAACTCACTCACGATATTCACGTCAGTACATATCACCGAAAATAGGTGGCAGCACCGCAGGCGTCCGTGGATAGAGAACCAGTGAGTGAGTGTTTACAACTTCGGCGTCTAACTCCTTTAAACTCGTCCAAAATTGGCCGCAATAGAGCAAGTTCACATTGGCTGTGAGATTTTTGTTCCAAGAAAGTCCACCAGATGGCAACACTGAAAAGTCTAGCTTTCATCCACCTGAAGGCAGTTTCTGCCAGGAATTTTTAAAGGGGGGGGGGGGACAAAGAGAAAATTTGACAAAATTCTTGGTCAAAAACACAAATTTTGATTTTTCAAGGCGGTGATATACCCCCTGTCCCCCCTCTGGCAAAAAACACTATAAACTTCGATTTGAGCACATCAAGCGATGTATTGATGATTGGAATGTAAAAACAGGAGGAAACCAGAGTATCTGGAGAAAGTTTGTCACAAAAAATCTTCCTACTGTCTTGTATCGTATCAGATTTTTCCATCAGGGCTTAAGCCAAAGCATTATTTGCCCTGGTGAGTACGGAAGAGGCCATCTCAAGCCACTCATGTTCCTCACTTGGATGGGGTCTTTTACTTGCCCTTGCAAAGGTACAACTGCAGGGCACCACGGCTTACTGTCCGATGTGACGGACATACAACAGCCTTGTAATCCAATCCATCTGTGCCGGGAGGGAATCAAACCCACAATTTCTGTGCAACACACACGGCGGTCTGCACTGCACCACTCTGGCTGCTAGGAATTGGACCCACCACATCCAGCACGAAAGGCTGCAGGGGCAGATCCACGATTCGGGAAAAGAGGGGGCACCCTGTGCAACTAAACATTGGAATCTGTGGAGAATTTCAAAGATTTACTCCAAATTCTAGAATTTCACGGTCGATTTTACAGATTTGTTGGCCAAGTGGGGGTGCCTGCCCCCGTGCACCCACTTCGGGATCCGCCCCTGGGCTGGCAGTCTGCACTATACCACTCTGCTGACCTGACCCCCTGCTGCGACAATCTTCTCAACTTAAAACCTACGTAATTATATTCACCTCGGCCTGGTAATCTCAGTCTGCAGACATCAATACAATTTTATATCAAAAAATTTCCATTTTTATCAAATATAAACTACCAGCCGCCCGTGGCGAAGGCCTATGTTTGCTAAGCACAGGTGGTGCTTTATCTAAAACTGCAATAATAGGTGTTTGGTTTGGATCTAAGTACATATTGGATTAACCCTCTACAGTCCACGCAAAATTTGAAGCTCTAACTCCGGGATTTGAACTCAGGTCTCTGTGCAGATAGAGGCTATGCACGTGACGTCATCAGCCCGCGTGCTGTGATGTGACGCCATGTTGGATGGAACGTTCTGACATTCTGACCATGCTGACGCAGCGCTTCTGACAGTCTGCTCCGTCCATTTTCCATCCAACACGTGGCGGCATACCCATTGATGACGTCAGTGCATAGCCTCTATAGACCTTTCCAACAAAGATGGCGGTCTAACAGTTCTCACCATATGACGTCAGAAGTTTAATACCATTCAATGGCCGCTGGCACACTATGTTGGTGAAGCGGGCCATGACCACAAAAGTTTACCGTATACGCGAATATTTTCGTGGGATAATATTTCACGAATTGAACATTTTTTTTCTGTTTCGCGTGGATTAATGTTCATGTCAAGACAGGGAAGGGAACTGACTGGATTGTTGGGGGAAACGTTTATGCGTGTATTAATATTCGCGGCGAAATTTTGATTTTGCGATTTTCGCGAGAATTTTTACACGCGAAAATATTCGCGTATACGGTAGGTAAAATAATTGTCTGAGAGAATGCGTTTGGTAGTGTAATATCATGCTTGGACAATGAATGGCCACGACGTCATGTGGGAGAACTAGTAGGCCGCCATCTTTGTTGGAAAGGTCTCTCGACCAATGTATTTAACACCAGGCCACAGATGCAGCAACACCTGGATTTGAACTCAGGTGTTTCTGCCTACAGACCTAACACTAGACCACAGGTGCGCCAACATCTGATTTGAACTTGGGTCTTTTGCATACAGGCCAATTGTATTTAAAACTGGGCCACAGATGCTCTAACCATGATCTGAACTTGAGTCTCCTGCATTAGACAAGTCCTTTCGACACTAGGCCACCATCTGTTAAAAGCACACAGAACTAAACAACAATGTTGGCCCGCAAGTTACAACCGTATGCCAACCAGTCCAGGAAAACATATACAGCAATACTGATGATTTGAACCCCAAATTCTTGAACGTAAACCACTGATTTCATCACTAGGCCAAGGAGGCTCTTAGGCTTCCGTTACATAGAAGTACATGTATACAGTATACGAAAACGCTGGTTTACAAAGGCTTTCCGAGGATTCACGACCGTGAAGCCATTGTTAACAGGCGTTTTCGTATACTGTGTACTTCTATGTAACGGAAGCCTACAGGCCCATTTCCATACAGCGATTTTCTTGGCGGTTTGCGGCAAGGAGAGCAGTTTTCACAGGCATTTGGATAATCAACAGGCCATGTATTGTTAAACCATTGAAGGATTATCCAAAACCCCGTGAAAACCACACCGCTTGCCGCAAATGACAGCGGAATCCTCAGAGAGAGCTCAGAAGAGTGTTCAGGCTATGATTGGGCTACGGACCTACCTTGTTTCGGGAGGGGATATTTTACTCCAAAGAAATGTTCATAATGGTCCAGAATCTTGACGGCAGCAGCGAGGGCGAATTTGGCCTGGTCGATCATCTCTGGTGGCGCGTAGACTGACACCTGGTGGCAAAAGAAGAAATGATAATGGTAATAATGCCAAACTTTTCTAATGCCCCATCACACCAAACTAGTTCTCAGTACAGTACTTGGCACAATTGACCTCCCTAAATCCGCGAACCTTCCCCGTACGTGACGAGGAAGGTAGGCTTCAGTTCATCGCGTATGGTATGGGTACGTCACGCGTCTCTATTGCGTGACGTCGGGTGAATGACGTTATGTCTTCACTGCATGCCTTCCATGACGCTGCGCCACGCCTTCGGAAGATACGAGGACGGTACGTGCATGACGCTGCATGTAGTACGCGGATGGTGCGCGGCGCGGAAGGGAGGTCAATTGTGCGAGGTAATGTATGTTACTGAAAATGTCGCCGAACGGATTCAAACTGTATGTGAATGAAGTGGACGTAGTGGCAACTTTTTACAGTCTTTTTACGAACTTCATGGACAGGCTTGGATGGGAAGGGTGCTTCAGAACTTCGAGACATTATTTGGCCAACGTTACACGTTCTAGCCCGTTTTACGGGTTTTTTTAGGACGGGAAAGGACGTTTTGAGAACTACTTTGGTGTGACAGTATGCTAAAGTGCTTTCCACTGTTGCACAATCTCTAAGCGCTTCATGTCCCCTGAAGCCACGGTGGTGTAGTGGTTCAGGTCTCCGACTAGCGGTCAGAGGATCCCGGGTTCGAATCCCGCTGCTGGCGTGACACTTTGGGCAAGTCTCTTTGCCTCACTGGCCTCTCTCCACCCAGGTGTATAAATGGGTACCAGTCGGAAATGCTCAGATTGTAGCACTGAGCAGCTCATCCGAGTTCAACTGAAAGGTTTCAGGATAGACTGGGGTTTATAGTCTGGTAGAGGTTTTCACTTTACACTTTAACCCCGGTCTATCCTGAAACCTCAGAAACCAGCAGAACTAAGATGAGGCGCTCATTCAGCGCTACACTCTGAGCATTTCCGACTGGTACCCATTTATACACCTAGGTGGAGAGAGGCCAGTGGGGCAAAGAGACTTGCCCAAAGTCTCACGCCCAGTGGGATTCGAACCAGCGACTTCACGACCACTAGCCAGAGACCTGGTTGGCCGCAAAGAAACTCTGCTAGCGCTATCGGAGCCCATCTGCCGATAGTGCTGTACATTTTTCCATGCATTTTAACACCGATAGGCTGTCGAAGCACTAGCAGGCCTTGTCTTCTGAGGCGAGCAAAAACGTGGTCGCCTAAAGCCTCGCTTATGTCGCCCTACGCTGTGATAGAAGCAGCGTCAACAAGTTGCAACTGATAACTTATGTCGCCACCGAGTAGAAAAATACCGATCGGTCGCAACTCCCTGAAACTAGTTCATCGCCGTCTTTTGAGTGCTTATGTCGACAAAGATTTCCTTTGATTTTAAGTGACGTGGTGATTAGGTCACGTGGTCACGTTAGGCCACGTGGAATGTAAAGCGAATTTCATTGGCTGTCTTCAGGATACAGTTGTCAACCAGTCG
The DNA here is from genome assembly GCA_002633025.1 of Notospermus geniculatus. Taxonomy (NCBI): domain Eukaryota; kingdom Metazoa; phylum Nemertea; class Pilidiophora; order Heteronemertea; family Lineidae; genus Notospermus; species Notospermus geniculatus. The sequence goes on from NMRB01004250.1 coordinate 26,904, forward strand.
CTGAAGTTGAACATGTGCGACTTTCAGGATCTGGATATTTTTAGTTTGCAACTAGTTGGCAACTAGTTACTCTCTGACGCCCGAGAGCTTATGTCACCTAGTAGTTGTGACTAATTAGTTCCAACTACGCGCCGATTATCAGTTGCCAACTAGTTCTGACTGTACGTAAGGGCGACATAAGCGAGGCTTTAGAACAATAGAAGGCGAGCACTTTTTTGCTCGCCTCAGAAGATAAGGCCTGACTAGGGCCTAGTGGAGTTTCTATGTGGCCGACCCAGAGCTAGTAGACCACCGTGGCGCAAAAAAATCAAAGAATTTTCCAGGTGAAATCACAGCCAGATCTCTTTTGTCCATCCCAACATTTAAAGTTGGCATAAACTGACAGTGCATGCCATACACATACGCCCAGCTGTGAATTTTTCAACTTGACATGAACTATCCACCAATCACGCAGCAATCACCCCACCTCAAGTTGATCAATATCAACTGTGTATGAAGTACACAGAACTACACGTTTTGCTATGCCAACTGACATGACACCGACATAAACTATCCACCATTCACGCAGCATTCCACCCCACCTCAAGTTGACCAAAATTAACTACACATGAAGTACACAGAAGTACACATTATGCTATCCCAACTGACATGACACTAACGAGACTAATAGAGCAATATTGAAGTATATTTCAAATACCATTATACTCTCTGAATTTCCCGTATCGTTTGTTAAGTACACTTAAAGCCAGCTGGTTTAATAGACACAATGTCGATTTCATTCGGAATAAATCGTTAAATATGCAGACAGAGCTAATGCAATATGAGTACGCTGTAATAGACAGCAGCTGGTTTCAAATTTTCAAACGTCTCCAATCTATTTTTGAGGTGAAATATGTACTTTTTCAGTATTTCAAGAGTGCAACTATAATGGCAACACGTCACCATGGGCGATGCGCTCAGCTGACGTACAGGGCCTTCGAACCTACGTTAACGACTTGGCGGTGCGCCAAGTCAAACGCGTGTAAACGTGCCTTCCGCCAAGTCATAAAATCTGCCGCCATGTCAAAAAAATTGTCCGCCAGGTGGTTTTATTAAGTGAAATAAACGATGAATAAAAGCTTAATCAACATCCTCTTTGCCATTAGTGCCCCTTTCTCATCCTAATATCCTATCACCAGCCCCAAACGCCCACTACCTGACGAAAGATCGCCATGAACGCGGGAACAGTCGTGCGCTCTCCCTCCGACAGCCACGCCGGCCGCAGTCCACGAAAATCAATACTATTAATTTATGCGCAATCTACATTATGTATTCACGTCTCTTCGCGCCATATTCGCGCCCTTCTTCCTGATTCGTCAATCAACTCCAGTCACGACCAGCGATGAATGGAATAGTAGTGTAACGGTGACCATATTTGGTACAGCCTCTGACGTCACACACAACTCGGCCGGTCGATCGGCAATTTCCGTCAGTTTTCGTGCCAAGTGACTTCCTTCGTAATGGCCGCCGCTCAGATTCGATTTTTATTCACAGATGCCGGGAAATTGGGTCTTTTATCCTCCAATTTTCACAAATTTCTTCGTGCGAGGGGGGACACCGCCCTCGCGCTCCCCCCTCTAGGGCCGCCACGTTACTCCCCCGAAACTTCGAGGGCCCTGGACATACGAAGTTGATTGACGAAGCAGTTCTCAAGTTGTGGAGCAGAATGCACCATCAAAGATGGCCACCTGGCAGCCATATTGGAAGTTGGAGCACACCTAAAATTGACATGGTGCAATCTCTGGCCCACGTCACTATGCCTTGAAAATATGAAGTGGACTGATGAGTCGGTTCCCAAATTATGGAGAGGAATGCAAAATCCAAGATGCCACCAGGTGTCAGTTTTGACATAGTGCAGCACGGCGCGACATGGTTGCCTGTGGTGGTCATGATTAGCGGAAGTGACATCGTTCATGTCATTCAGATCGTGCCAGATATGCCGGTATCCTTATGCGGCAGGCGATTCGACGCGGAAAAATACTGCAGGAGCGATCAGGGGTGGTGGAAATCGCTCGTCGCGTCCTATCGCTTTTTACCGCACGTCGCACTGCAAGTGTGAACAGCAAAAGGCTTAACAGTGGAAACAATCAGCATCGCACAGTGCCTGCAGTGTGAACAAGGCATAAGCCAAGTGAGGCAAAGAGACTTGGCTAAAGTCTCACTCCCAGTGGGGATTGAACCTGGGACCTTCTGACCACTAACCAGAGACCCAAGCCACTACACCATGGCAGCTCAGTTTCCACTGCCCGCAAATCCTCTAACCTCGCCCCTAATCCTCTAACCTCGTCCCTAACTTACCGTGATGTTGTTATTCTTTGTATAACCAGTGATATGTTTAAAATCGCACACGACAAACGCGACAAGATACGTGCTCATCTTCACTGTAGTGTAAAAACGATCCACCAGGAGGCCATCTTTATATTTTTCCGTCTTGTTCACCGGCATGTTGAATAACGCCACGTGCTCCGGTGATCGGATGATGGACATGGTAAAGTTCGCCTTCATGTCGGGTTCGTCGAAACATGGGAATGCGGCCCTTGCGTCGTTCGGTTCGAAATGTGTCGTCGCCAGATATCTGGAAAACAGAAGATGGGGAACTCAAGGTTAGAAACGTAAAAGGGTAATGTCGTCTAATCCTATGGAACAGGGTACCCAGTATCTAGGGTTACGGCTGCCTGTAAGGGTCAGGGGTTAGGGGTTAAGCAAGGTTCATTGGCACACGGAATTGGTCCGGTTCTTGTCCGTAAAAAATCTATCAAATGGACTTCAGCGTTGTCGTATCCGGAAAACTCGGGGCAAACGGACTGGAAACGGATCGGATCTGTGTGCCAATGAACCTTGCTTTAGGATAAGGAGTAGGCTTTAGGGGTCAGGGGTAGGAGGCCAGGTAACAACATCTGGTTCTCACCAGTGTTTCTGGCTTGACGCCCATCTAGCCTGGTTTGAACCCATCACATTTCCCGCTTCTGAGGAGCTGAGAGCCTCAGCCAATCATCGGCGTGTGAAGGCTAATCAACGTGCCAATCAAAATCCGTGTTACAAATGCGTGCGGGAAGAGAAGAGAAAGTGCCAAATGACGATTTGTTTCACGAGTTCTGATTGGCTCGGAGGCGGGGTCAAGTAGGGGTCAGATTCATTTATAATTTATGAGTTAACGCAAAAGATGACTTGACTGGGACAAGGCCAAAGAAACAGTCGATGGCCTTGTTTGGACAGGATGGGTATAAAGGGCTGTGGGATAGGGCCAGGGGTTAGGCTTCAGAGTGGACGAGTCGACATTCACCCCTTCAGCGTTGGAAACTGCCACCTGGTGTTGTGACAACATTCATATTAGTATTAGATTTTTCCATCAGGGCCGCAGCCAAAGCATTATTGGGCCTGGTAAGTATGGAAGAGGCCATCTCAAGCTACTTATGTTCCTCACTTGGATGGGGTCTTTTTCTTGCCCTTTCAAAGGTACAAGGTATAAGGCACCACGGCTTACTGTCCCATGTGATGGACTGAAGAGCCAGGGGCGATTAATCCCACATGACCCGGGATTTGAACCCAGGACCTGCCGCTTGCTAAGCGGACGTGATAACCATTCGGCTATCAGGCCTCCTCGAACATCCGTGGTACTCAGCAGTAACCAATGATATCGGAATTGGATAAAAATACGTGAAAAAAATACCAGTAAATCCCCTGACATGGGATTTTACAGCGAGCACAATATGAGATTGGTGGGTCACGACCATACAAATTGGATTAGGAACGAAGCTTGGCAGAAATATGGAAGAAACAAGGCGCACGCTGGGCGTGGCGAATAACCAGGTTTTCGAAGTTGCGTCGTGAATAAAATGAGGTACAGGCTGAAATGACGAGGCATTGTTAGGTGTCTGTGGTTGTGACCTTGAAAAGTAGGTCAAATCCAAAACCCGGGTATTATGTTATGTATTGTCATTAGATATACCTATGATAAAAATTTGGTGANAAGACCCAACATGTCCAAGGTGACACCAACGGTTTGTTGATTTCAGGATTGTCTGCCCATTGTGAAATTTGACTTTGTCGATTTCTGAAGTTGCTGTCTGGTTCCACCTTCGGTCTTCTTCTGTGCGACTTCTGACTCATTTTGTTGTGCCGGGTCACATTTGTGGTCATTCCTCGATTGTTCGCACTGTCCACCGGTACCTCTTAAACATGACTTTAGAGTATGCATGAGGAATGGCTCTGGTCATTTTCAAACGTGATTTGATGAGCGATATCGCATTTGTATTTTGTATTAATTTTTCCGTCAGGGCCGACGCTATAGCATTATTGGCCCTGGTAAGTACGGAAGAGACCATCTCAAGCTACTCATGTTCCTCACTTGGATGGGGTCTTTTACTTGCCCTTGCCAAAGCACAAGGTACAAGGCACCACGGCTTACTGTCCCATGCGACGGACTGAAGAGCCGGGAACGAAATCCCATTATGGCCCGGGCTGGATTCGAACCCGGGACCTGCCGCTTGTAAGCGGACGTGATAACCACTAGGCTATCAGGCCCTTCGCATCTCGCTGTGATTGATATTTTCACCAGAGATTTCATCGCCGAAGCGTTATAAAGATTTCCCGCCGGCGAGTTTTACCATGGCTTTTTTCTCTTGCTGGCGATGTCACCCGTTGTTGGCGTTTGACGGCGTTTTGGATGCGATATCGCCAACAGCATTAAAATCGCCGCAATAAAAACGCCCGTCAAAATGGCCCTGTAGGCCTAGGCCATGATCAACCCACGATAAATCCTACCAACTCTGAAACATGTACACTTTCCAGGCGCGGATCCAGAGGGGGCGCACCGGGCGCGCGCCTCCCCTTTTGGCCAACAAATCTGTAAAATCGACCGTGAAATTCTGGAATTGGGTGCAAATTTCAATGTTCCTAGCACGGCGCGCCCCCTCTTTTCCCAAATCGTGGATCCGCCCCTGTTTTTGGCACCACATGCCAGAATTGACCTTGACATTACACTTCAACACTCTCCGTTTTAAAATTACACCCACCCCAGGAAATTTCCGCAGCTGAAGGTGACAAGCCCTCCTTCCACTTCAGCTAATGATCTAAATCTGGTTTTTCTAGTCTCGAGCAAAGCCTTGCGGCAAAATTTCCTGCTATAATGGTCGGAGAATATGAGATACGTAAACACAACTTATTTTGAATCTCTTGTAGTTATTAGCTGAAGCTCGCTGGTTGCCGTGGGCAAGACTACCTACCATGCAATTAGACCAGCCACAATTTGTAGGACATTTTTCTGATAATTTGCTGAAGGTGCATTTGCATTATCAGAGTAGCAGTCTCGCATGTAATGGCATTACGGGGCTGACTGTACAATGCAATGCAGGATGGGTGTATGCACAGTTATGTATCCTCTCACAGCACGGCTTTCTTCTCGCCCCTCTTCATAAGCCCTGTTGGTCGACCGGTAAAGTTGGCATTGTGCCAATTAAGATATGCTGCCGACTGGTCTATTTCTCGAAGGGTGATGTGCGATGTAACGCTGTGGTGAGCAGATCAGCCTTTGATTATCGATGTCCAGACTCCCCTCCCTGCAAAACCGGCCCCTTTGGTGCCGAAGGCCAAGCCCACGTCCATTGGGCTAATCTACTTAAAATACACCCCCCCCCCCCCNGCTAGCTACGGTCCTGATCTATCACTCCACCCCTCTGATACCAACCACCAATAAAGCGAAACCGCTACCAATAAGTGTGACCACATCAGACCGAGAAACTTTTTATCTCATTTTCTCCCAACAACCTGAATGCAATTTCCGACATCGATTTTGTCGCCGTGAAAAAATAACACAGCAGATATTTGTTAACGGAGTCGGAAACACCAATCCAATATTGAAGTAACTAACTCTGGAAAAACTTATCACAGGGTGAGGCCAAAAAAGACTGAACCAGTGTTTCCGCCAGAGGGGGGGATGGGGGGGATGAATCCCCTCCTCAAAAATTTCAAGGAGGGGATATCCCCCCCTCAAGTTTGCAGACTAACCTTTTTCAAATATCACTATTTTCACTTCAGTAGTGTTTTTCTTTAATTTGTTACATTTCAAATGCAATTTTCATGCAGAAGGAAAACTAATTTTGCATTTTGGAGTGTAAAAAATGACTCTGGAGGCCATTTTTAACCAAACCCCCCCCAAAAAAAATTTTGAAGAAAACAATTTTTTTTTCGAAAAAAAAATTTTTTTTTGAAATTTTTTTTTCTCCCCCCCTTCTTGACAATCCTGGTGGAAACCCTGTGAACAGTCGTGTTTTATTACATAGGTCTGAGTTTTTGACGATTCGAGGTGTAGAGGTGAGAAACTGGCCCGGAAACTGGTCATCACCTGATAGCTGAGTGGTTATCACGTCGACTGAGCAAATGGCAGGTCCCAGGTTCGAATCCAGCCCGGACCATATGGGATTTCATTCCCGGCTCTTCACGTCCATCGCATGGGACAGTAAGCCATGCAGGGGCGGATCCAGAATCATGGGAAAGAGGGGGCACAGCCAGCGCACATCGTGGAAAACCTCGGCCAAATTTTAACATTTTTTCAAAGTTTCAAAATTTCCCGGTCAATTTTAAAGATTTTCCACGCCTGCCATGGTGCCTTGTGCCTTTGCAAGGGCAAGTAAAAGATCCCATCCAAGTGAGGAACATGAGTAGCTTGAGATGGCCTCTTCCATGCTTACCAGGGCCAATAATGCTATGGCTTCGGCCCTGATGGAAAAATATAATACAATATACAAATACCTGCATTTTCGGAGAGAGTTGCGCTCTCTATCAAATGAGAGCTGGTTCAACTGGGAGTCGAGCCAGGAACCTCAGTGGTGATAGGCATCAATTGACAGGATTAGCAGGGCTTTCAATTTCCAGGTAGAACTATCGTTAAATGGTAGCGCCCAAATTAGCCGCGCCCAAAATAGGCCTAAAATTTTTTTTTCAAAATTTTTTTTTTATTTTTTTGAAAAATTTTGTGGGCAGTAGGCCTATACCTAGGGGCGATGTGTGCTTTGGAAATAACATCTGAAAGTGTAAACAATTAATTGTGGACAACTGAGAAAAGATTTTATTTGTGAGCATCATTGAATCTTGCTGTTTTTTTCTTTTGTAAGATGTCTTCATATCATCTGTAGCCATCACGTAAAGCAGACGAGGCCATGCAAAAATGCGCCCAAAATAGGCCTCTTGAAAATACCGGGTATGCCCTCATCCTGGAAATTGAAACCCCTGATTAGCACCTTTCCGACTCCGACTACAACTACGAGAACGAATTGCAGTCCGCTGTGGACATCGTTGATAAAAACGAGTTGGTAGACGTTTGCAAATCGTAAAATGCCATAACTTTGTGGCAGAATAATTTTGACTCGTAATCGGAAGTGCACCTAAATCGCAAATATCATAGTCGTATTTCAAGTCGTAACGACTAGGATTACGAGTTCAATATTCATAATTTATCCTTATTTCCGATTTATAAAGACCAAATTTTTCTGCCTTCAATATATGGTGTTTATGAAATGAAAACGTCTACCAACTCGTTTTAATCAAGGATGTCCACAGCGGACTGCAATTCGTTCTCGTAGTTGAAGTCGGAGTCGGAGTCGGAAAGGTGCTGATCCTGTCTAATGTTTGCACTGCACCACTTTGACAGGGCAACATCAAAGTGAGATTTTTGCTGACAGTAGGCAGTACGTGATATCCCCACGTTTGATGTAGGCTACAATCATCGCATGTATATTCAATTAATTCATATGAACGATAATGCAAATTTACATATTAATGTGTGTCTATGTATTTATAATGAGCTGACAGCTATTAGTAACACCAAAAATTTATAAGGCGAGTGAGGAACACATTAATAGTGTACATACTACAGAATATATGATCTATGGGAAAAATCATGAAATCGTTGCACGGCGATCGCACCAAGGTGTTAGGTCGATGATTGCCTGAGGGCCGTATGCACGGGTCACACTTTCATTAAAGTCTGACTTTTCTCAATGCTTCAAGCATAGAGAAAGTCCAACTTTAGCTATACTTTAGGCTAAAGTGCGACCTGTGAATACGGCCCTGAGTGTTGAAGTTAAAGTTTGGGTTTATAGTCTGATATTAGCAACGGTAGAGGTGTCATCCGCCGACTTTACATTTTAACCCCAGTCTATCCTGAAACCTTTCAGTAGAACTCAGATGAGCTGCTCATTCAGTGCTACAATCTGAGCATTTCCGGCTGGTACCCATTTATACTCCTGGGTGGAGAGAGGCCAGTGAGGCAAAGAGACTTGCCCAAAGTCTCACGGCCAGTGGGATTCGAACGTGGGATTCGAACCTGGGATCCTCTGCTGCTAGTCGGAGACCTGATCCACTACACCACCGTGGCTCCCGGTGCAGTTGGAGGAGTTGCAGTTTGAGAAGCCCTGACAGCCTAGTGGTTATCACGTCTGCTTAACAAGTGGTAGGTCCCGGGATCGAATCCAGTGCTTCACGTTTGAAATCTGCAGGAGCTCGATCAGTTGAGCTCCTCAAAGGCTTGAGGAGAGCTGTTCACACTCGTGAAGGAGAGCTGTTCACACTCGTGAAGGAGAGCTGTTCACACTCGTGAAGGAGAGCTGTTCACACTTGTAAAGGAGAGCTGTTCACACTTGTAAAGGAGAGCTGTTCATACTCGTGAAGGAGAGCTTTTCCCACTCGCGCCCGAACTTCAAGGATGCGGAGGAGCATGATCAATCGAGCTCCTCGGCGCAATTTTGCAGGCGCACAGGGGTGCGAGCGTGATTGCGCCCGACTTACATGAAGCACTGCGAATCCCAGACCATATGGGATTAATCATCCCTGGTTCTTCAGTCCATCGCATGGGACAGTAAGCCATGGTGCCTTGTACCTTGTGTCTTTCCAAGGGCAAGTAAAAGACCCCAGCCAAGTGAGGAACATGAGTAGCTTGAGATGGCCTCTTCCGTACTTACCAGGGCCAATAATGCTATGGCTTCAGCTCTGATGGAAAAATCTAATAGAGGCATTGCAATGACGTCCACCTGGCGGCCATTCTGGAGGACACAGGGCGCGGAGGTATGAGCCGATCGTGACGTGACTTGCATGAAGTGTGCCACGCCATTGTTTGACGTACGGTAACGTCATTGGGGCATGCACGGCTCATTTCGCTGCGCCTCTGCAGCATGTGTCCTTCAGCATGGCGGCTTGTGATGTCATTTGCAAATCCTCTATAGATGAGATCAAACTTCGTAATTAGGTCATTGCCATGGATAATTCGCGCATGCGCATTTTGCCGTTTTCCTTGGTCCAAGCCGGAAGTCGATGTTTTAATGGCTTTCAACGAAGGATTTGCCGGTGGGTCGCACATTTTGCCGTTTTCTGTGGGCTTTTCGCCCAGCTTTGTGTTTATAAGTGTGTGGGTCCTCGAGATAATCACCTGGTGCTCCTGAAAATCGTTACCATCATGAAAATCGGGTG
>NMRB01004251.1:20678-41658 GCA_002633025.1 Notospermus geniculatus
AAAAAATTGGAGATGATCTAGTCATTAGTTCAGGAGTTATTGCACTTATTGTGTTTTTGGTTTCCGCCACCTGGTGGCCAAGCTGAGAGTCGGATCGGACCGAAACTTGGTGTCGTGGGTCGTCTGACCTAGGGGTATTTTTGTACCAAGTTTCCGATCAATAGCATTACGTTTTCACTGCCACAGGCCACAGGTTGATGAAATGGAGAGCCCCTAGTGCCGAATAGTCTTAGTTACTCTATTCAGAGTTACCGGAGCGTGAGCCACAGAATTCCAGGAATTGCCTGTTCAATTTTGATTCCCCCCTCCTTTTTGCTATTTCTAAGGCTACAAAATCGTTTTTTTCAACATATTTAAAAAATTAAACGACTTTTTTGATATAGTAAATAAATTGCAGTTCAACTGTATGACTTTGAAGCTGTGCACGCATGGGGTTTTCGTTACTTCTGTCTTTAGCCAGAAAGCTGAATAAACATTCCAGGCCTATTATCTGGACTTCACACCTCTTAACTGCACCCCTTCGAAAGGCGTTTTGAGGGGGTCGAATTTGATTTTTCCTCTGTGGGGTGTAAACGTAATGAGCTCCAGCAGTTACGAAACGTGCCCTGCTAACGGACCACGACGACGGACGCTGCACCATCGTAATAGCTCGCCCCGGTGAGCTAAAAAGTAAAAAAGACTATTATGTGGTTAGAAACTCCTAGAGAATCCATGAATAAAAAGTGTTACATTCTTATTGGACTAGGAGAAAGGACTCGCGCGACAGACTTTTTAAGCAACCGCTTGCCTTTTGTTAACATGGTCAGTGATTGGAAATGTTTTTGTCGCCACGACCACGCACTGTGTTTCCTTGAGCTAAGACTAATATTTTTTTATGCATTTTTGATTTAAAAGGGAAACATTATGTTACTTCCCCAATTTCCATGCCATCTTCTCTGAATTGACGTACTCATGATATGAGTACTGCTGCAGATTTGAGACCTGACACGTGATAACGTTTCAGGTTCCATCGACCGGTTCCGGAGATGTGACCTTTTTTCGTGAACACGTATGCGCTGTAAAATGGAGCAGTCTTCTGCAATAGAAAAATTTAGCTAGAATATGTAAATCTTCGTTTGATAGGATAGGTACAACGATCCTCCGCAAGTGAGCCTACGCAAGCTGGGAACAGTCTATCGCTCGGTCTGTAAAAATGCGCAACGCTAATTCGAAATGTGTCAGGTGATGTTAGTGATGCGAGTGATGTGAACATCTGCATGTACAATTAAAAGTTGGTCATCCAGTGACGTCATTAATGCTTGATGCCGTCGGTAAGGTTTATTTTCTTACCGATTCTCCACCTAGATGTATATTGTGTGCTATTGTCGAGCTTGATTTTGGCTGCAAGTCCAAGAGAATAACTGATTATTGAAGAAAAAGTTCGATTCATGCAGAGCTGTGGGACAATGTTCCTGATCGACTATTGGATAAGGCAAATCATTTTCATCAGATTTATTTGAACCTCAACGTGATCGTTCTGCGCATGCGTGCGCAGCGCAGCGATTCCATGCAACTACGGGGGGTATTTAATTTTTCTACAGCGAATAAATGCCGGAAATGGCCTCGGCTTTCCGATCACATGTTTTGCTAATTTTTTCCATCCGACATTTGCTCGTTCACGTTTAACTCGTCCATTAGTTCTCTATTAAATAATGCCGGTGTAACGTTTTTCAGTGTGTACCGTGTGCCAGTGTGATATTACGAATTGGTGGAATAAGGTGCGACTTGACAATGAGCAACACACAGCAAAACCGTGAGTCTGCTTCCCAGTGTCTTCCAAACAGTGGGAATCACACAGAAAAATGGCCACACTGAAAAACATTACACCTGTGTAACAACAACGAATACCCCCCCCCCCCGCAAAAATTGTCCACTTCCATTGTTCCGTGACGGATTAAGGTGCACGGCTATAGACGCCAATCGCCAGAGACATATGGAGAACGGCCAACCGAAAGGCCGAATGGGAGCCCAAACCAAACTAAATAATGCAGGCAACGAACAGACTCATTTGATGTTGTGTTAAGTGTAAGTCCATGAATAGACCATGCAGAAAGTGCTAAGGTGGGGGTCGGCGGATTGCAATGGAATTTGGTGTGTAGTTACCCCATGGTGAGGGACAAAGGCAAGCAAAATATTGGCCCAATTAATTGGCTGGTTGGGTGTATATAGCAAAATAGGGGTTAAATCGGTCAACCCTCTGCAGGGTCCTGGTTGACAAAACTGTAGGGTGAGACTCCATCTTTAAAAAACAAAAAGAAAATCTTTGCCCGCTATTTCCATTGCAGAGATATGCCTGTGTATATATAGAGATTTTGATGTTCGTGTACATTCGTAGTACATCAGTTAAGTGCATTTATGCACCTGCATATCTCTACAATGGAAAGAGCGGGCAAAGATTTTATTCCTTTAATAAAGAGAGACATCCCCCTACTCCTTTCCCTGATGTGCTCACCTTCCTCACCCCTGCAGAGGGTCCGTAATTCTTTGTAGACCAAACCATACCTTTTTTGACAAGAGTGCAAAAAAGCACTGCACCTTTAAATCAAGAGTGATTTGGAACAAACAAAAAATGGGAAAAAAATACAGGGGACATCTATTTTCATTGACATATAAAAAATATCTACTGCTGTTGCCTGCCAACGCCTGAAAATTCACTCAAATGGACAGTATTTTGATGAAAATTGCTGTTATCTTTAAAAATGTATTTTTTTGGCTGTATTTTAGCCCCTTACTCCCAAACGGTGTGACCAATCTCCGAAATATTTGGCCCGTCTTTATTGTGCCCCAAGACCACCTTCCGGTAGGAATTTGAGCCAGATCTGCCGACCTCCCACCTTAGCACTTTTTGCTGATTTTGCATGGTCTATCCGTGGACTGACACTTACGGTAACACGCCCATAATTTTACCAACTGCTTTGCGTAATTGTGGTTCTCAGATGATGATCGTTTTTTTAGAAAAGTTGGGTTCTTATTTATTATGATGTTGATTCATCGGTAAATTTCACAGCGTCCCACGATGCCATTTCCAAAATAACCTTCTAATACGAATGCAAGATACCATAAATAGATCAATAACCATAAATGTGCAACTAAACATTCGTGTTACTCATGATCTTTCTTCGTTTTCGTTTCGTAAAATCCTTCACGCTCGATTGATTTACAAGATGTTGGGCTCAAAATGAAGCTGACATATTACTGTACGATCCCTGTGATTTTTGTTGTTATCCGTTCAGAGATAGCAGAGCTATAGCCATCGGAAGTGTGAAATTGGTCAAAAAAATCCGCGGCCGATGTGTTTCAGCTTCATCGCTTATAGAAACTGACGCCAGATGTCGCGCTGTTAACAAAATAGGCAAATATTTCCCTCACGGAATCGAGTTGAAAACGTTTTCATGTAAGCTTATTCGGTCCTAGCTCTGCCCTGTGCAAACCAGGCATTCGCTAGTTGCTTAATAATACGTATTTCTGACATACACTTTTGTAGGCAGCGCCGCCTTCGACCGCTATTAGAACTAAATTTTCACCAAAATCGGAGGACACATCGGCCGCAGCCTTTTTTGTCTAACTGCAACTTTTGATGGCCATAACTCAGTGGTTTCTGAATGGATGAGGACAAAAATCACAGGGTTTGTAGAGCAGGATGTCAGCTTCATTTTGAGACCAACATTTTGTAAACCCATGGACCATGAAGGATTCTACAAAATGAAAACGAAGAAAGGCAACAAGTAACATGAATTTTGAGTTGCACATTTATGGTTATTGATCTATTTATGAAGATGCAGAATAGCACAAAATTGACAGACAAAATGATAATAAGCAAAAAGTCAATCTCCATAATACTAACATGACTAATGGATAGATGAACTACACGGACATGCTGAGAACGCACATTTTGAACTTCACATGATCAAGTCTATCCCATGAGTTGTCTTCAATGATTGATGTCTCGGTGACAGTCTCATTGGCGGCAAATAACTGCAAACTTGTGTAGAGTTTTGTACTAGTCAGCTACACATTTGGAGTTCAAGAAGATATCAGCGGCTCTAGCGCCAAAAGGCTTCGCAAATTCAAACAAAACGTTTTTTTTTCGACTGGCCGGAAATGCATGGCAGATCAGATCTAAACTTCGGACACGTTTTCTAGAGGCGATCTGGAGTGGGAACCAAGGATGGATAAACCAGTTTTTATCTATATTATAATTGACGGTGGCGCTTTAACTTCGAACACGAACTCCTCCGTGGTTTCTGATCGAAATGGCACCATTTTCACAGGAAGTGTTGAAAATGACATGGGGGTGGCCCTTAAGCGGGTGGCATTACATTTTTTTACCCTCAAGCGAATAAAATGCAGGAAGAAACTTCCAATGATTTGCAATGCCCACTAGCCTGGTTTCGCTGGCCACCGTGTAGATGGCGCTTCATACGCAACACCATCTACACGGTGGCCGATGGAACCAGTTACATGTATAATGCATTGTCTTCAACCAGGCAGGGTGATCAGAAAATAGGAACTTCAACACATAAAACTGCTGGCATCTGCTTCCCATAGGCCTAGATTATTGTCCGAGGAGTTGGCCCCCACTAAACATTTTCCTCCCACACAGAGACGTCCAGCAAAATGCCATCCTCTGGCCACATGCATCCTGTAAATGTGCTCGCCACGGGTACCATGCTAGTGTACTTAAACCGGGATCCAGTTCTAACGGCACAGCAGGTTAGGAACTGGTGTTGGGGTCCGCCATTTTGGCTGGATTCCCTGCCACGATAACTGGTGCATGCGCACTTATCTACTAGCAGCCGAATTTTCCCCAGGAGTTTTAAAAATGTGAATCATGGCTCGAACACCCGCATCAACTTTGGTGATAGGCCTAGCAGTAGATGATGTCATTGATGATGATGATGTACCGGTAGTTGTTGTGGTCCATGGCAAAAGCTGAAATAACAGCGTTTTACCATAGCCTATCCTGTCGCCATGGTCGCCGACAGGCTCAGACAGGCTGTCGGGAGAGTAACGACGCAATTCCTACTCTCACAGCCAAACAAAATCTCAAATTGTCCGGACCTTAGAAACTTATGCTCAAATTCACATAATAAAAAAACATCCAAAAAAACGTAAATGAATAGCCACACGAGCGATTTTTCCCTCTAAAATCTTCACTTTTTCTTTCATATTGAACGACGCCATTTTGGGGGAATACCTTTTGGTGTACGTCATACAGCATTTTGTCCAATCAGAATCAACCAATCAACGTCCGAATTTAGAGGGCGACAGTAGTCTCTTAAATCGTCAGATGTAGAGACTACTCTGTGGTCTATTACGTATTATTCCGGACTTGAGCGTTGACCCGAAGGCACACATGCATGTAAACATGTATACGCGCTGTTCATTTTCATCCAAAAAAGGGTAGGGTTGATAGATATGGTGGTCCATAGAGGACATTGAAAATATTTTTAACTTCGAGAAGTTTTCGCCACGGCGCAAACATTACCGCCGCGGCCCCATCACGATTCCAAAGAATATCTTCTAGGTGCATAAATAAATTAATATTTCTTGTATAAAATAGATGGGTAGATTCTGGTACGTGCATGCCATTTGCATACTATACAATGTATGTACAGTACATGTTGGCCACTTTTTATCTGGCGAGACCCGTATTGATCGTGCAAAAACGAAATTCGATCCAACTCCACACTTTGTGCTTTTAATATGTACACATCATATCATATCATGTCGAATTTCATACCAACTGCTGATACTTTATATAATTCATGTAAATCGCCGTAATCAAAAAAAGTTATCTTTATTCTCATTTCTTTCCGTGTTCGATGGACAAGTTTTTCTCTTCCACGCTTTGGACCAAATCAGACTCTCATTTGCTCCAGATTTCAAGACACGTAATATTCTTCATTTTACAGCAAGAACCAGATAGGACGTTTTCACCGATCTGCCGGTCACAGTTCGAACGCCCGGTTTTCAGCAGCTGGCTGGTTTCAACAGCAGTAAATCGCCTGGCGGGCTACAAGTCAGTTTACTGTTGTAGGTTCGTCAGCATAATAAATAGGGAGTTTAAGAAATCAAACGATAAACGTTAACTTTACGACAACGTTATTTTTCATACTGCAAATTCGCCAGATTATATATTGCATTTTCGGTACAAAAAGTAACGTTGTCGTAAAGTTAACGTTTATCGTTTGATTTCTTAAACTCCCTAATGTTTAGTCTTATGAACTGGTGCCTGGTGCCTGAAACTGAGCCTCGAGTGTTCTCTAGTAGGCTATAATATGCATGCATGTAGATGCATGCTTTATCTTCTTGATACTCAAAAACTTCTGCACATTACCAGGGCCGACCCCACAGAAAGTTCGATAGTGCTTTCGGTGCCTATCGGCGGTTTAGTTAATGGGGAAATGCATAATAAGTAGTCGCCAATAGGCACCGGTAGCACCATCGGACTTTCTGTGCGGTTGGCCCTGATCGCAAAACATCGTTTTTTACCTGTGCTAGCGGCCATTTTGTGAACATACACAGCTAGATCGGCCTGGAACCGATTTACTGGTCGTTGAAACCAGCCAATTTAGCCAGTCTGAAAACCAGCCGTGCGAACTGTGACCTGCAGATCAGGGGAAAATCCTTGCTGCGAACGGCGTCATTCAACATTTACTTTGTACAGGTGTAAAGTTTTTCAGTGTTTCCGTGTGTCAGTGTGTTCCCCCTATTGTTCTGGAAACACTGGCAGATAGATCGACACGTTTCTCTCAGTGTCCTCCACTGTCGAGTTGCGGCTTATTCCGTCAGACAATAGCAGGGGAACACTCGCAGATGGGGAACGCTCAAAAACGTTACATCGGCCCCGAAAATGATTTTCCATCGTCCTGATATTTGATTCCGAAAACCCTCGTAGTCGGCAGGCTATCACAAAATCAGAGCCTGCTTTTCGGTGAACACATAATGGTTTTGAACTTTATCTCCAATGTGTTGGTAAATGTTTTGAACACAGAGTGAAACATCAATCGCAAAGACAGCGCGCAACACATGTGGCATTCTCAAGGTGATTACGCAACATCAGAAGACGCCAGGAAAATGCAAAATGTGCGCAGCGACAGAAGCTAGGAATCTGCATTTGTAATTCGACATATTGGCTTTCTGAAAAAAGACGATTCTACTGCAGCACTAGGTAATAAAAGGAAGATGGAAGAAGTCGCGAAAGGTACAATTAAGGAGGACTCAGATAAGTGTCCATACAGGAAAGTCTTTGCCGACGTGTTCTATTTATATACGTGCGGAATAACGCCAGTTGTACTCATCGGAATTGTGCTAAACAGCCTCAACCTGGTCATTCTGCGCATGCGTGCGCTGCGCACCGGTTCCACTGCTATTTTTCTACTGCGCATTATTGCCGGAAATGACCTTTGCTTTCTCGTCACCTGAATGATTTATTTCTCTTTCCGACATTTCTTCATTTATGCTACCCGACCTATGGCTTTTTTTACAATGCCAGACACCGATATAGGGCCAGAGATTTTTTATGCGGCGGTGCCAATATATTTCATCACCCTCCAGGTAAGAAATTGGTTGGTAGTGCTCATAACTTTCGAGAGATTCTTAAGCATAGTTTTCCCACTGTGGGCCAGAGCTCATTCAACCGAAAGGAACGTCGGCAAGGCTGCTTTGTTTATCCTGGGCGTGTCCACCGTTTGTTATGTGCCTCAATACTGGTCTTTGGGCCTTGAACGAAGAACAAATCGCTGCACGGGTCATCTGGAAACAATGCTTCGAATTTACGACTGGGACAGCAAGTACATCAGCAATGTCTACATCGTCGGGATTGCCTTCGGTCCAATCATTCTGATCTACATCCTGAATACATTTTTAGTTATCGCAACGAGGCGAGCACTGAGGAGACGGGCCGTTCTGAAACCCGAATCGGGAACCCAAAACAAGCCCAGTCGGGCAGACAGCTTCCAAGCAACAGCCATGGTCATTTCATTGGCCGTTGTGTTCACTATTTGTGAGACACCGGCATCTTTCGATCGGTTGGTCCAAATTGCGGGCGTGTCATTCTCAGCTGATGATCTATTTTTTAATTACGCCAGAAAAGCTGGGTTACTACTAGTCGTTGTCGACTCCGCGGTTAATTTCATAGGGTATGTCATCTCCAACAGAACGTTCCGTCAGGGCTTCATTATACTAATAAGAATAAAACAAGATGACATTGTAAATGTCTGATGGTTCCCGCTTGTTAAGAGGATCTTACAGGCATGACAAGCAGCCTGCTGGCAGCCATTTTGATGTGCTCAAATCAGATCATCAGGTTCGACCTTGACCTTGACCTCTGATCATCCAGGCCATTGCATAATCAAAATGGGCATCCTCAGTAACCTAATAGTGGGTGATATCATGCTTCCACCTCTGCCATAGGCAGAGATATATCAAATTATCAAAGTATGACCTTGACCTTGACCTCTGATCATCAAGGTCATTGCATAATCGAAATGGGCATCCTCAATAACCTAGGTATGGGTGATATCATGCCTCTACCTTTACCAAAGGCCGAGAAATTTCGAATTATCAAGTTTGACCTTGACCTTGACCTCTGATCATCATTGTCATTACATAATCGAAATGGGCATCCTCAATAACCTAAGTATGGGGGATATCATGTCTCTATCTCGACCACAGGCAGAGAAATTACGATTTTTCATGTTTGACCTTGACCTTGACCTCTGACAATCAAGGTCATTGCATAATCGAAATGTGCATCCTCAATAACCTAAAGTGTGGGGGATATCATGTCTCTATCACTACCACAGGCAGATATTTCAAATTTTCAAGTTCGGCCTTGACCTTTGACCTTGACCTTGACCTCTGATCAACAAGATCATTGCATAATCGAAATGGGCATCCTCAATAACCTAAGTATGGGTGATATCATGCCTCTACCTTTACCACAGGCAGAGATATTTCAAATTATCAAGTTTGATATATCAAAATCTCATGATATTTCGAACACCCGGACACTTGATGCTGAGAATTTCAACATAGTCCAGTCCTTGCATAAGTAGGCATGAACTAAGACTTGTTTCATATTGCTCAGTTGACAGTATGGCAAGTTATCTGAAAATACCAAATTCATGATATCGATATCACCATGATCCCAACATCTCACATCAAAAGTAATCAGCCCATTCAATTCCTAAGGTATGAAAACCTAAGGATACAAGATACAACTTATTTTCATGGGTGTTGAAGGAGCCGAGTTATGCCATCAGATAAAAGCGTGACAGACAAAATATCAAGTCCGATAATATGTTGATTACATCACGATGGAGACATCTGAGATTGAAAATTATTGGCTCATTGGATTGCCCAGGTTGACAAACCTAGGGGTAGGATTTGTTTCCAAGGCTCTAGCTGTTCAAGGAGATGAGATATGAAGGTGTGACAGACCGGACACACAGATACACAGACACACACACAGACACCCCCCCTACACACACACACACACACACAGACACCATGACCAAAAACAATATGGTTCCCGATCTGATTGATCTGATTGATCGGGAACCATAATGATCGGGAACCATAATGAGATGGAACCCAGTAAAGAGTTACTTTAGGGCTCTGAATGAGTAACTCACCTGACAAGTCGTTCTCCATTTTCTTTTATCTATTATGGCGCACACCTGAGACCAAAATCGTGTGACCACCGACGAGACTGGCGACCACGACGTCGCAGGCAACCATATCGGGTGCGAGGTCGCTCGTCGACATCTTGTCCAAACAAGGCTATCGACGGACTCCGTCTTTAGCCTTGTCCGAATCATGTCATCTTTTCCGTTAATGCATAAATTATTAATGAACCTGACCCCTACTTGACCCCACCTCCGAGCCAATCAGAACTCGCGAAACAAATCACCGTTGGATACTTTCTTTGCTCTTCACGCTCGAATTTGTAACATGGATTTTGATTGGCACGTCGATTTTCCTTCGCGCCCCGATGATTGGCTGAGGCTCTCACCCCTTCAGAAACGGGAAATGTGATGGATTCGAACCAGGCTAGATGGCCGTTAGGCCAGATAGACTGGTGAGCACCAGATGCTCGTCGACGGACCACACTAGTCTTGCGATCATTTCATTGAACCATTCGCAAACGACTGACGACCTGCGGAAGCGACTGAAGTCTTGTGGCGTCGCAGCGGAATCGTTTGCGGACGAAAGTTTCATCGTTTTTGTATCGGTCAACTGGTTGCAAAGTAAGTCGGCCTTTGCGACCGAAAATTAAACATGTTGAATTATTGGTCTCTTGATGCGATCGAAATTATTTGGTCTCCTTTGGGCATTGAAACCGGTCATTCAGGTCGTCCAGTGCAACAATCTCCCGCAAACAATGTAACGACCACTCTAGCCATCAGATGAGACGAGATGCAATTAATCGGGGACACACAGGTCAAGGGTGAAATACATGCAAGATGAGAGGTAGCTTGGCTTCAAGAATACGGCATTTGCAGGGGATTTGTTGGTTTCGAATGCATATTTTAGCACGAGTGCAGAATTCGTGGTTGAATTCGAAAGATTCTCCGCATGACTTGAATTCTCCAACAACGCCCATGGAATACAATCTGCCCACTAACGTCTACGCATTCACGTTACCTATAGAAGATGGTGAGCACATTTTTTCAGAGTAGCTGCATGATGATATTGTATATACTTTAAGTATATAATATCATCATGCAGCTACTCTGTAAAGGAGCAAGAAAGGACGAAATAATCTTTTTTTTGATTAAATCAAAAAAAGATTATTTCGTCTTTCTTGCTCCTTTACATATAGACATCTCCTGCCCTCAAGACCCTCAGGTAACACAAGGACGTTCGCATTAGTAGGGCCACAAATCAACTTTTCTTTGTTGACAGCACTGTACCCCTGCCATTGTCCGTGAACATGGTGAAGGGAGGGATAACGGAATTTTCTCCCAACTTGCTCATTGACTTTTTGGAGGTTGGCTATTCCAGGGGCGTTAGCTAGCGGGGGGGGGGGGGGGGNTTGACTGTGTGTTGGAAAAGATGCTTTTGATTGCTGTTTTTCCCAAACCTTTAAGCAAATTGCGACTCCCAGGATATGTACCCCCCCGCCCAGCACTGGTGTTTACCTGAAAGAATGGCGGCCACTTTACCACAGTTTTTCCTAACCTGTACGATATTTTCTGTTCATTTATCTCGAATTCTCTAGTTTATTCCGTCATATTTGTACTTCCCTCTGCTAACGCCCTAGACTTCTATAAAACACTGCGCTAGATTCAAATATACCATACATACATAAAGTATATGATGTTGTTTTTTTGTTTACCGTGACTGGTGGATGTTAATCATGTTAATGCAAAAATGAATCAAACGCAATTACACTATCGAGTTACCAACTACATGTAGGCCTACTGTTATATTGAACATACATGTATTATCTGAAAAAATGGCTGTTATCGTTTCTCCTCCTCATCATCATTATGAGAAAGCAATCTGTTTTAGTCTCGAATGGGCATGTTTCTCTTGGCTATGCTTTCAAACCACTGACACTCTCATTTGCTCCATGTATTTGAAGACATGCTTGATTGTGACGGTAAATTAATGGCGTCGCCATATATTTCCTTGAATGCGAAACCGAACTCCATCGACGCCGTGACAGCATGAAGACGTCTTGCACCACTTTAACCAGAATCAGTTAATTTATCCAATTCTTTCTGAGCTAGCTGCGCGCATGTGGGACATTCAGCAAGGGTTTACCGGTCTTCGCCGTATTACGACTCGGGATCTTGAAAGGCAGGCAGAAACATTGTTTGTAGCCGCTACGGACAGCAGGTTACGCCACCATTTGATACAATTATCTCTCAGAGATTGAAAAAAAGGCTTGTCATCTGCTCTATGAAGCTCCATTTTCTTTCTTCGTTGAACAATCTTGGTTTTGAATCGTCTGCAATTCATTGCATTTCAAATATCCTGGTAAATGTGACCCGTCACGGCAAAACCAATACTACATGTAAGTCGCTCTGACGTACGCAGGTTGAGACCAAAGTTTTGTCAGTAGGCCCAGGCTTATTGCCTGTCTTTTGTAAAGAGTGGTTACCGGTACATTTCTTTCTTTATCTCCTGGAGTTACTGTTGGTCATCCTGGTTCATATCTTGTGTGAATGTCACAGACGCACGAGTTTTGCTGTGGCGGGTCACAAATGCTTTGAAGTGACAAACAGGTGACTGTCACAGAGATGACGAGCCCCACATACATGTATTGAAGACTCAAGGTACAACACCGAAAAACGCACGGGAAGGGCGAGAGTTGCAGTAGTTGGGCTCAGGAGTCTGGCTTTGTAATTCACTGTACTTACATGCAATTTTCTCAAAAAGCGTACCTACTAGCCCACAGCGGGAAAATGACGCTGAAAGAAATTACGATAGCTTTTACCCATGAGAATCCATGCCCGTACAAAAAAGTCTACGCCGACGTCTTTTATTTATATGTTTGCGGGATAACGCCAGTCATTCTCATCGGAATTGCATTAAATATACTTAACCTTATCGTTCTGCGCATGCGTGCGCTGCGCAGCGGTTCCACTGCGATTTTCCTCCTGCGAATAATTGCCGGAAATGACCTCTGCTTTCTTTTCACATGTCTTGTTTATTTCTCCATCCGACATTTGCTCGTTTACGTTACTCGTCCATCGAGTGTCTCAACGATTTGGGACTATGATATAGGACCCGAGATATTTTACGCAACGCTGCCAATTTATTTCATTACACTCCAGGTAAGAAATTGGTTAATTGTGCTCACAACATTTGAGAGATTCTTAAGCATTGGTTTCCCTCTGTGGGCCAGAGCTCACTTAACCAAAAGGACACTTGGAAGAATTGTCTTGTTTATTATAGGCGTTTCTGCCGTTTGTTTTTTGCCTCAATATTGGTTATTGAGCCTTGAACTAAGAACAAATCGCTGCACTGGTCGTCTAGAAATAATGCTCAGAATTAACGACGTGTTCCAGACCTACACCTACCTTACCTACGTCGTTGGTGTTGCCGTAGGCCCACTGATCCTGATTTATATTCTGAACACAGCTCTAATCATTGCATTGAGGCGAGCATTGGCAAGGAGAACCGTCCTTACGGCCGATTCGGGAGCCCAAACCAAACAAAACCAGGCTGACATCGACCAGTTTCAAGCGACAGTCCTGGTCATTTCACTGGCCGTTGTGTTCACTGTTTGTGAGACGCCGGTATCTCTTGATCAGTTTGTCCGAATTGCCGGCGTGTCGTTCTCCGCAGATGATCATTTTGTGAATTACGCCAGGAAAACTGGGTTGTTGCTTGTCATTTTAGATTCGTCGGTAAATTTTGTAGCGTATGCTATCTCCAACAGAACATTCCGTAATGGCTTTATGGCGCTAATAAGAATGAAATTGGTGAAACCGGTGCTGGAGATAGCCTAAGCACATTTCAAAATAAGTTCCAGAACTAGCCACTTTATTGCCACTGGTTTATATTAGCAGCGGCACATGAGAAAACTGGTCGAACTGGATCTTGTTCAGAGAGGGAGGCTTTGTAGTTGTGTTTATTGTAGGCGTGTCGATCGTTTGCTTTTTGCCTCAATACTGGTTATTGGGCCTTGTACTGAGGACAAATCGCTGCACTGGCCGTGTCGAGACAATCCTCCGAATTAACAACTTGTTGATCAGGAAATACTCCCCGCTATCTGTACATCATCGGTATTGCCCTAGGCACACTGATCCTAATCTATATTCTGAACACAGCATTGATCATTGCATTGAGACGAGCATTAAGGAGAAGGGCCGTCCTTAAGGCAGAATCTGGAGCCCAAACCAGACAAAATCAGGCAGACAGCGACCAACTTCAAGCAACTTCTTGGTCATTTCATTGGCTGTTGTGTTCACTGTTTGTGAGACGCCGGTATATCTCGATCAGTTGGCGCAAATTGCCGGCGTGACATTCGCACCATGATGATTTCTTTTATAATTTCGCCAGGAAAGCTGGGTTGTTCCTTGTCATCGTCGATTCATCGGTAATTTCATAGCGTATGCCATCTCCAACAGAACGTTCCGTCAAGGCTTTATGACGCTAATAAGAATGAATAGATGAAACCAGGGCAGTTGGATGAGAGTGCCTCCTTTACGATTCCATAGAATCTACCAGACTATAAGGATTTTTTGCTACAAGGAAATATGCGTACACAATGGGTCATGTGATCGAATAAAGACTAGCAAATTAATGCTTACTTCATATTTATACAGCATTGCCTAGAGCATTTGTATTACAAAATTCAAATAAAAGCATTTACTATAGTCCGTGACGTAAAATTATCGCCGAAGTTTACATGTTTGGTCGAAATTTCAGAGAGCCTTGTTGTGAAATCAAGTGATTTCCTCTTCCTTTGTCATTTGACTGACAATACTCCATACATATCTATAATCCTAAATAAATATTTCATCGGAATATCGCAAAATAGTAATCAAGTAATCAGTATAATGCGTAAACGCAGCTGCCGAAAAATGCGAACGCAATTTCAATGTTTACACTTTTGACTCGGGCCGCCATGAGCTGACGCTGTCAGTGGATATTTGGAAGATGATTTTATAAAAATAAATGTGTGCGCAATATAACCACCTAAAACCCTTTCCTATCACGGAAGGAAAATGTTTTTGGGGCTTGTGTTTGTCGAGCGACAGTGCCGAATTCCGACATATTTTCCGTCGCCAAGGATACATGTTGACCTCAATTTGGCCGTCACGGCCGACGATCGATAATCCTGGGTTTCCCCGTTCAAACTGAACTTTCTCACCTGCGATGACCTAAAAGGCCTACATTTCTTACTGAAATTAGTTGCTGAAATGTTCTGACACATAAGTCAACAGGACAAAAAAGGAAAACCCTTCGTGTACAATGGACATTTCGTGGAGATGACGGATCCAGCGATAATTTATGGTGACGCACTATAGTCTTCACCGTGGAGAATCGTCAGCGCATTCGCCGAGTTTTTCAAGTGGCAGCACTGTGCTCCGAGTCGAAACATGGCGGCTGTGTCACAAATGTTGAAGATGTCAACTCCAAAGCGGGGAGCAAATGTACCGAAGATGAAAGGTATACACACTTAGACCATGCCGAGGATGACCTCCAGTTTATCGTCTATTAATCTAAAGCTTCCTTAATTGGAATTACGTAGTCGATTTTACATTTGAAGTGGAAAAGTTCAAGTGTCACTCCGTGGAAACTGCGGTCAATCAAACAACCGGCCTACACTACGAACATTTCCACTTCAAACAAAGAAACAACACTCCTTCAGCACCTATATTTCGGCTTGTTCTATTGCAAATTATCACTAGATCATCCTCGAATTTACTTAAACTCGCTCACCTCGACCGAAACTATCCATCTTTCGCGTTTTAGTCGGCAACACACACATCAATATGTGACACAGCCGCCATGTTCGACTCGGAGCACAGTGCTGCCACCTGAGAAACCCCGGAGAAACTCGGCGAATGCGCTGACGATTCTCCACGGTGGTCTTTATCCATATGACTCAATGTGTGATGGCTGTTTTTTTTTTGTTTACCGTGACTGATGATTGATCATGCAAAAACGAATCAAACACGACTACACATATCGAGTTACCTCCTACTTGTGCTCTTAATCAGTTGTTAAACTTTCCTCATCATCATTATGAAAAAAAAAGCATTCTGTTTTAACAGTTCTCTGCAAGGCAGATGGGCATGATTCTCTTGGCTATGAATTAGTACCACTGGGTAATGCCTCAATATTTGGGTCCATATTTGACGACATGCTTGATTGTGACGGTAAAAACGGCGACGGAGAACAATTGTCCTGGAGTTCCTTGAATGTGACCGACTCTGGATCTTCATAGGAAGGCAGACCGGTGTAACGTCTTTCAGTCATGAGTGAGACCCGTGTGCCAGTGTGACAGTAAAATGGATTGAGAAATAAGCGGTGACTTGACAATGAGCGACACACAGAGAAAGCGTGAGCCTGTTCCCCAGAGTGTTCCGAACCATGGGAATCACACAGAAAAATGGTCACACTGAAAAACGTTACACGGTCACACGGTTGTGTGCAAACGTATATGGACAGCTATGTTGCAACTTTGACCACCACCACCACCACCACGAAATATAGTTCTATCTCAGACACATGGAAAACCCCTTCTCGATGAATTTTCTTCTTCTTTGAACACTTACGCTTTTGAATCGTTTGCACTTCCTTGCATTTCAAATGTGTAGGTAAAGTGAAAAGCATGTGTCAATCGCAGAGACATTGGGTCATATGAATAAAGACTAGTAAATGCTTTTACTTGAATTTTGCAACACAAATGCACTAGGCAATGCTGTACAAATCTGAAGTAAAAGCATTTGCTGGTCTTTATTCATATGACTCAATGAGCCCCACGTCTTGCAGACTCAATGCGATTACCTACCAAGCCTACGAAACATCGGAAAGCGCGCGGTTTGTAATGGCAGCAGTCGGGAATCTAGCATTTAGGTTTACTGTAAGTTTTCCTGAAAAAGCTGATTCTACTCACAAAGGGACAATGACAGTAGAAGAAATTAGGGTACGTACAACCAAGGAAAACTCTGATAAATGTCCATACAGAAAAGTGTATGCCGACGTCTTTTATTTATATGTATGCGGGATAACTCCAGTCGTTTTCATCGGCATTGTATTAAATATCCTTAACCTTATCGTTCTGCGCATGCGTATGCTGCGGAGCGGTTCTGCTGCTATTTTTCTACTGCGAATAATTGCCGGAAATGACCTATTCTTTCTCATTACATGCCTTGTCTTTTACTCCATCAGAAATTTGCTGGGTTATATTATTCGACCGATGGTTGTCTTTGCGATGCGGGGCTATTACACAGGACCGGAGATATTTTACGCAACACTGCCAATTCATTTCATGACACTCGAGATAAGAAATTGGTTGGTTGTACTCACAACATTCGAGAGATTCTTAAGCATTGGTTTACCTCTATGGGCCAAAGCTCACTTAACAAAAAACAACCTCGGGCGAGTTGTCATGTTAATTATAGGCATTTCCGCCGTTTCTTACATGCCTCTATATTGGCTATTGAGCCTTGAACTAAGAATAAATCGCTGCACAGACCATCTGGAACGAATGCTCCGATTTAAAGACTGGTCCAAGACATATACCAACATTGTGTACGCTGTTGGTACTGCCGTAGGCCCTCTTTTCCTGATTTGTATTCTGAACATTGCTTTAGTCGTTGCTTTAAGGCGAGCGCTGAGGAGAAGGGCTGTCCTTATGGCAGAATCCTGCGGAGCCGAAACCAAACCGCAGCGTCATGCCAACAACGAGCAGGTCCAAGCGACAGTCTTGGTCATTTCATTGGCTGTTGTATTCACCGTTTGTGAGACGCCGGCATCTCTCGATATGATTGCCCAATTGGCGGGAGTAACATTCTCGGATGACGATCTATTTTTTAATTACGCCAGAAAGGCTGGGTTGTTACTCGTCGTTGTCGATTCATCAGTTAATTTCTTAGCATATGCAGTCTCCAACAGAACATTTCGTCTGGGCTTTATGACAATATTAAAAACAATAGCCAGGGAAGTCAATATTTTGGATAGGAAAGAAATTGGATAGTTGCACGTATATGGAATTGTCATGTTTGTGACTGTCACTGTGAGAAATCTCCCACATCAGGTTTATTTTTTTTGTGAAAAATGTATGTAAAGGCCCTTTTCCATTAGCGCTTACCGCCACGGTTTCCGGCGAGCGGAGCGGTTTTCACGGACATTGGGATAATTAACACTCCATGTATTGTTGAACCATCGAACACGTTTTTGTTGCCAAATTGAAATCATACTGAGCGAGTTCGTTTCTGAGAAGAATTCAGAAAAAAAATTAGGTTCGAAAATGTAATTTTATGAAATTGTCCATGAACCATGTGCTCACCCGTTTGGACGTAATAGTGAAATGACAAAGAGAGGTGTATGTCAGTTACCACCAATCTGGGTCAAGTCATTCCCAAGTTGCAGGACTTCAATGATTTTGGGGTTATGCCACCTGGCGGCCATATTGGATGTCCGATCGGGCCAAAACTTTACATGCACATGAAGGTCATCTAGAGGGAGTCACATAGCACATTTGAGCACTTTGGGTCAAGTCGTTCCTGAGTTATAGCACATTTGATAATTTTCGGGTTACGTCACCTGGGTTACGTCGGGTTACGTCACCTATTGAAAGTTTATGAGCCCGAAATTTGACGTGCTTGTAAAGGTCATCTAGAGGGAGGTAAATATCAAGTTTGAGCACTCTGGGTCAAGCCGTTCCTGAGTTATAGCACTTGGATGATTTTCAGGCTACGCCACCTGGTGGCCATATTGGATGTCTGATCGGGCCGAAACACAGTATTTTTGAAGGTACCCCTCTAATACACGTTTATGCAAGATATGAAGACGCTCGGTGAAATAATGAAGAACTGTGGCAGGTTCGTTACTTTTGTAGAACACGTGACCTTGAAAAGTAGGTCAAATCAAAAACTCGTTATATACATGTCCTAATTAGATACACCTATGATAAAAATTTGGAGATGATCCAGTCATTAGTTCAGGAGTTACTGCACTTTTTGTGTTTTTGTTTTCGGCCGCCTGGAGGCCAAGCCAAGAATCAAATCAGACAGAAACTTGGTGTCGTAGGTCATCTGACCTACATATATATGTACCAAGTTTCAGATCAATATAGCTCCAGCTGTTACTAAACGTGGCCTGCTAACGGGCGACGGACAACGACGGACGCTGCCCCACGACAAAAGCTCACAGGTGAAGTAATAATTTGCGTATGATCATATCGCTTATGTCACCTGCCTTGTACCACACAGTGGCAGAATACTACTTGGTACAGGGATGGAGGGCACAAGTCAAGGTCATCTTCGCAGGATGTTTTTTTTACGACGTGTTCATCTGGTAGACCTTTTTAATCGTCATAAAAAGCTCTGCAGTTTCCTCATTTAATGTTTTTTCTCAGACGAAAAGCGAATTCTACTGGCTCGAGAATATGGCAGAGGAAGAAGTCGAGGTAGCTACGATCATGGAGAACGGACTGACATACAAATGCCCACACAGAAACGTCTATGCCGACCTCTTTTATGCGCAGGGTGCGGGATAACGCCAATTATTTAGGAATTGTACTAAATACATGTACATGTATATTTGACACTAGGTGCTCTTTATTTTCATGCTTGATTTTTCGTTTCCAGATACATGTTCTTTTCGCTGGCAACGCGAAACATTCTCCGTGAAACCGCGTCAGAAGCAGTAGTATGTTACATCATTGTGTCTAACCTGGTCCACCCACCTTAAAAACCCAAGATTTAGGCGTATTTTTCTTATTTTGGGGCAAAAACGAACATTGTCTATGTATCTCTGCGTGGTGCAATAACTGACGCCTTTTGGGCCTGATTTAGCCATAGAATCAGGTACAGTCGTCCTCAAATTTATTCATACCCCATGAAAAAGTATGGAAAAAATATTTAGAAAATACCTATCAGTTGCACTTGCACGTCTTATAAGACGTGCCAGTTCAGCTCATTTGTATTTTTTAAATATTTTTCCTATAATTTTTCATGGGGTATGAATAAATTTGAGGACGACTGTATGTCAAGACGAGGTGCCTAGGATGATCCCTATGATTTTTCGCAGGGATGTCATTCGGAACGACCTGAGGCGAACTGCTTATCTGCCGAAACGAACGGCAATCGTTGCGCGTTCAAGATGGCTGCCTTGGACTTGTGTCCGAGGGGAAATGCGACCGTACGGAAATTGCCGAGCAGTTGCCTTCGGAAGTTCCGAATGCAGGGATGTATGCAGCGATTTCGATTATTTTGATCAGTGAATTAGGGGTATTTTCTGCCTGTCCTCACGTTCCTTCACCCACTGGCATGAACAGGGCCAACAACAGTGAAATGTCGTTTGGAGCTCACATGGCTCATGGGCGTCTTCTGATGGCGTCTTCTGACTGAATGGAACATTTATAGGGTCAGTCTCCTGATGGTGTTTTATAGTACATTCCACGAGAAGTCTTCGGATGTAAAGGAGAAGTCTGGGTACGGCGAGACACGACCCCCTAAAATCACCTAGTGCCCAAAACATCGCTAGACTTGTTTAATCCGATAGTTATGCGCGCGCTGCGAAGCTGTTACACAGCAATAATTTTTTTGCTGCGAATCATTGCCGGAAACGACCTCTGTTTCCTGATCACCTGTCTGGTGTTCTCCATCCGACATTGGTTTGTTTACGCGATTCAACCGTTGGTTGTCTTTATGATGCCGGACAACGATATAGGACCGGTGATTTTTTTTATGCGTTTTATCCAATATACAACATGACCCTTCAGATAAGAAATTAGTAGATTGTGCTCGCAATTTTTGAAAGATTCTTAAGCATTGGCCTCCTTAGGACAAGATCTAATGTGACCGAAAGGAAGCTTGTGATGCTTGTATGATCTCTGTTTTTGTTTACCGTGACTGATAGTGTTGATCATGCAAAAACGAATCAAAGACGATCAAAATATCGAGTTACCACCAACATGTGTTATTATACTTTATTATGCTGTAAAAAACCGGTTATGAAACTTCCTCGTCATCATTATGAAAACAGCAATCTATTTTAACCGTTCTCTGCAAGTCAGATGGGCATGTTTCTCTTGGCTATGCGTTGGAACCACTGGATAATGCCTTAATGTTTGGGTCCATATTTGACGACATGCTTGATTGCGACGGTAAAAACGGCGACGGATAACAATATTTTTCTGGAGTTCCTTGAATGTGACCCCGAACTCCATCGACGTGACATTTCATGAACACTTCTTGTACACCTTCACCAAGAATCGGTGAATGTATCCACGCCTTAC
>NMRB01004252.1:13462-29720 GCA_002633025.1 Notospermus geniculatus
TTAAAGCGAATCGATAGCGGATTTTGTTTACATTTGGCTGGTGTTTGTAAACACAAAATTCAGCCAATCAAAATGCACGAAAATTTCTTTGTTGACATTCTGGAGAAGTTTGTTTACATTTTTTCCTGAAAATTCGTCCCCTTTCAAATTCTATTTCTAAATCAAATTTTTTCGCTTTCGATTCACTTTAATATCAGTTTTTTCTCTCACCTGCTCGTTTCAAAGCATCCAGGAAGTGCGTAAATTCCGCAAAAGTAAATTTGCCGGGGGTAGGGCTACCCTTCTCGTGCAGCAGATAGGACAAGAATTTCCCGACTTTCTCGCGCCGTGTCCGTTCTGATTGTATGTCTTCGATCCAACCTAAATAAAACGATAATTTCAGCTGTGGTACCCCACGGCAGAGTAGCCATGGTGACACAGTGAATGATTGGGCTGTTTGATGATTTCCGGCTTTTAAAAATGACTTCATTGTTACAACCTCGCACCAAAAGCAGTCTCGCGCAGCTTGTGTAGACACAATGGCCTACACTTTGCATTTTATGGTTTTCCTTTGTCCGTTCTTGCGGGAATGGTACAAGTCTACTATTCCTCCGTCATGGCGGCGAAGCTGGGATTACAGAACAACGCGGCCTACTGGCATGGTACACCGCCCTGCGCCAGGAAAGTTTTCAGTGCCGATCCAGGCTCACGAAGGGTCTCGACTCATGACCTTTTCCGTTCACACTTCGTTCACATCATTCCACTTACCTTGTGGCCAATGCGCAAAACAGCCAATGATATCATCAGGTTCCAGCGTGTCCTTTATCACTTCGCTGAACACTCTCACCCGCGCCTCCAGATGATTGGTACTCGTGGCATACATGGCGTTGTCAAAATTCGGATACAATCCAAGAGGTTATTATTCTTTATTTCACACTTTGCGAGTCCGCTGAAGCTCGCCGACATGGAAAGTGGTCTATTTAGGAACAGGGCACAGATTTTCGCGCGGGATTCCCGACAGAAACGGCGCAAAGAGCTTAAGCAGTGAAAATAAACAGCGAAAAAGTCTTCCAGTTAAAAGATTTATCAAACAGGAGGCGTATTTAGGTCGACGTCTCCTCGGAATTCAGATATTCCAATTACATGTAACTGGAGATAAACTTTATGATCTGCGCCCATCATAAGCGCCCAAAGATAAAGATGCCTAATGACGTCACCTCGGATTCGTTGAACGAATTCGTGGGAATTTACGTTCATTTGAACTCAGCCGTCTTCTATGTCGATCCTCCTCACTGAAACCGATATTAATTGCATGTACTGTGTAGGCCTACATTGTAAGACCGGATTTCGTTTGTCAAAGAATTTTTTTGTTTTTTTCTCGATCAATCCAGGTTAATAGGCTGGTAGTCGGCCGCACAGTGGAGCAGTCGTTCCATGTTGCTCTTGGAGACTGATATGATACGATGTGATATTTATTTGACCAGCATTTGACCATTTGACTTGCGAGGAGGCGGGAAAACGCGATCTCCGATATATGCAATCGACATTTGGCGAAGATATTCTTTTATTGATGATTTTATTACCAGTGAAAACGACACGCCAGCAGTTAATCGCTGCGTGAAAACGAACCACTCTCGGTTCAAGCCTTTACAAAATTACACATGACTAACGACATGAATACACTTTATATCGCCGCATGGAAAATATACGATTTTTTTTTCAAACATTGGAACTCTTTCTGTCACATAATTCGTAGTTAAGTGGAATCCACACACATCGTGTAGTTGGTCCATGGCCGACCTGTTTCTTGGCGCCGCCACCACGTAGGGCCTACCACTCTGTGCAGATCTTCGACGCCCGTTCTACAACAACCAAATAGTAGGCCGGCCAAACCTCCAAAAAGTCTCTCTGGGAAAAAAATTAGTCGGCATTTTCTGTTAATAGATGGCATCCCCTCTAGAACTCTAATATACTGGCTACTGAACAATATTAGGGTGGATGCCACTGTTAAATTTGAATTTTGACGAAGTTACGGCCGATTGAATTTTTGGAACTGACTTTATCATGTTTATCATTGGGCCAAGAACTGAGCTTTGTACAGGAGAATGGGAACCGATGTACAGCTAACTTTTGAATGGTTGGATTTACACCCTGTAAATGTATTACCAACAGATAGAAATATGGTGTCTTGTAACCAAATAAGCATGTTTTTAATTGTTTTCAGAAGTTTCGTAATAAGAAATAACGTTTTTCATGTAAAATAGGTCAAAATACATTAAAACGCCATTTCAAATTTCGTAACTAGCTAAAAACTACAAAAGACATGCTTGTTTGATTACGAGATACCATGTTTCTATCTGTTGGTAATACATTTATGGGGTGTAAATCCAACCGTTCAAAAGATAGCTGTACATCGGGTCCCATTTTCCTGTACGAAGCTCAGTCTACTTGAACGCAGTGACCTTGATAATGACCTTTAACCGGCAAATCCAGGGTGGCATCCACCCTTAAATTTCGCCCCATCTTATAAGGGTATGATCTAGCATAGATGCCAGCCATTAACACACGATGCCGACAAATGTTTGAAATTTCATGTTGGCCGGCCTACTAAAATGAGTTCTTTATACAGGTGTCATAGAATGTAATGCCCCCAATATCAGATGCCCGCTTTTTTGTTCAGGGGACATCTGGTAACAGAAGTTTACAGAAGTTATGTTTGTCAGTGCCCCGGCCAACCCTTAATCCGTCAGAATCTATTGTTGTCGGGCATCTTATATCGGGGGGCATGACATTCTACGACACCGGCTTGTTGTACTTGACTCGATGACTTGATGGCGCGATGATTCGAAGGCGCGAAGAAGGCCAATTAAATTTCCTGCATGGTGAATGCCTTATTTTAATTCGAGTTCGGCATTTCAAGAACACAGGGTTATACTATGCGACATTTTAGGAAGGTGAAATAAGCTACCTCTTGCATATCTTTATAATATTCGTTAAACCGCACACCTATTCCTAATTTCATCATAACTCTAAAGCCGTGACGTCATTTGCGCTTGGAATGCATGATTGTGGTCATGGTGGTTGTACGTGAAGCAGCGGAATTTATTCAAGACTGTTTTTTTTCGTTCAAGTGTTTTGAAAAAGTATAGTCCACGAATTTCATTCATTACAGAATAAAAACACTCAAAGAATTGTAGAATTTGCTCCAAAAATATCGTCCAAGATCTAAAAATTTTCGTCCAAGATTGTCACGTGCGTCTTGTCAAGAAGTACGTGACCACAAAACTGATGACGTCATGAAGTACATGAATATCCCGGGTGCATTTCTTCATTTTCATGAATTTACTTTTTGCATGGCAGCTTCGACGCATTGGGACCCTTTCGGTAAGGAACATGCAGTAGGATTATTGCTCAAAAGGGCTGAAAATTACCGCTATACCTCCTCCGGGAATAGGGAGACAAGACCAATCCCTACAACTTTTCAAAAGGGACCCATAGTAAATTCTCAAAGACTTAGGAGCTGTAGCTGATTTACGTTGAATATCAACCTTAATTCACCTCTTGGTAGCTGGCGAAACTACGTCGTTGATCCATTCCACTTCTTAGAAATAACGAGATGAATTTCATTGAATAATTTTGGCGGTTATCGAGTCATCGAGTCTTCGCGTTATCGAGTCAAGTACAACAAGCCCTTTATACATGTTATACCAAACGGGATAAAAGTGACTGTCAAACGATTGTATCGACATCCGGCGAAAGTCGGCCATGGCAGGCCAGAAGGGGTAAACAAACCTAGGCCTAGTGCATTTGGATAGACGGTAAGCACAGGAGCCACGTTAAACGCCGATTTTTCACTTATAAAGGCGTCTACGCTGTACTCCACACCACTGGTAGCAATGTGGTACCGTTTTTTACAAATTTAGGGGTCTTAAAATGATAAAATTTGGGAGAAATGCGAGAACACGACGTTTTTCACTGTCAACCTCGAAGGTCAAGGTCAATAACCTCGGATGCAGGCATGTGCCTGCACACGAGGTGATATGAATCAGATGGTCTCATGCGTTTGATGAATTCTTACAATTTCCAAAATAGACTGCAAGTTGAAATCCAAACGACGACCTCTAGCGATGGTCCGGATAGCTCAGGCGGTTTCGAAGCTTGCGATTCGGCTATTTAAGTAAGAAAGATTTGTTTTCCAAAATTGGTCGGAAGATGGCCAGGATGGATAAAAAGTCATCTCGGTAATTTTGCGACAGAGAATTTTTTCGTCGCTTAATACTGGATAATACTGGATGCCGCGAGTTCGAAACTCGGGAGTGATTTTTTTTCGCGCTTTTTTCTCCGCTTGTCGTCTGTTTTGTTACTTGCAGTGATGTACTTTTCTCTCAATTTTCTTATTATTTCCGAACATTTGGCTGGGAAAATGGTCCTGGAGAGGGGCAAAGATGGGAACAAGGTGCATCATTTCGACAGCAAGGGGGATGACGATGAGTAACGAAGTACATATACATTGAAACAGTTTATTGTTGCTGGACTAGATGATATGGCAATGAAAGTCACACATAATATATTTTGTTTCAAGAAATGGGACCATTTTACATTTTCCGGGAGAGGGATGAACCCTTCGAAATTTTGTATTCAATGCACCCAGGGGATGCTGTGCACAGTCATTGAAAAGAAATGTATACATCACATTTTCAGGAAAAATGGAAATAGGTCATGCAGATGACTTCCTAGAGGTGACCACAGAGGGCCTCCAAATCTTTTTGACAGAAAGAGGAATCACCAAGTCCGGTGATCGGAAGGACATCATCGCGAAATGCATCGCTGTGTGGGAAGCAGGCGTACCCGTCAAAAAAAAACAAACAGGAAATGATGACACCTTTGCAACAACAATACACTAAAACCCTTGAAGAATATGCACTCAGCGATCCCTTGAAACTGACAGAATGGAGTGGCGATGTTTCTAGATGGCCAGCCATCAACCTCGGACAAGTTTTTAAGTTCATCTTCTGTAGCAGAGACAGTGAATTTGACTTAGGACGATACAAGACAGAAAGAGCCTATACATATTTGTCCTCTGGCTTTGCTGGGGAATTAAAACCGGTAGGCCTGTAACTGATGATGGAATTGTTTTTGTTAGGGGTCCGGTGTGTCCATCTCAGAGAGTTACCCAAGAGCACCATAAGCCGTGGATAGCTTTCAGAGATGGACAGATTGTTTGCGCCTGGTGCACTTGCCCTGCTGGCCCTGGCGGTACCTGCAACCATGTCTGAGCAATTTTATATAAGATGGAACATGCTACCTCCCTCAGATTTGCTGACCCCACATGCACTTCTGTTCTGTGTGAATGGAACCAGGGGACACAGGAAAATCTTAGTGTCTCTGCTTGCCGAAATAAAGACATGGACTTTGACAAGCAAAGCAGGTCCAAAGTCCGTGATCCTTCAATTCGACAAGAACCCAAGAAGAACAGGATGACGCATGAGGTAGGTCAATCTAATGGAGGAGATACTCGAAGAGAAAAGTTTGTTGGGCAGCTATCTTCAAGTTTTGAACGATCAGTTTTGTTAAAAAAATTGGCATGTGACTCACCTACCTCTGTTTTTCCCCCTACTTTAACAGAAATAGCAGCCAACTTTCTTGACGACATCCCCNTGACGACACCCCCCTGATCAGGCGCAACGATGCAAATTTTCTTCGCCAGGCCTTCCAAGATATACATTTTTCTGATGCTGAAGTGCAACTCATCGAAAAAGAAACTAGAGGCCAAGCGGACAATCCAACATGGCATGAACAGAGGCTGGGTAGGTTGACTGCATCAATGCATAAAGAAATTATATCAAAAATGAATCAGGCCCTCACCCAACAACAAGTAGCTGTGACAAAGCTTGTAAGCCACATCTTAAACGGCGGTCCAGATCTCGGTAACATTCCAGCCATTAGATGGGGAAGGGATCACGAACATCGTGCAATTCGTGATTTCAAAGAATAAGTGTCCCTTCACCACAATGGCTTGAAGGTAGCAAGGTGTGGGTTGTTTGTGGATGCAAATTGCATTTTCATCGGGGCAAGTCCTGATGCCCTTGTTACTTGTTCTTGTCATCCGAAAGCCGTTTTGGAAGTAAAATGCCCCCACAAAATTCGTAATGAAACGGTGGAAGATTCCTTCCATGAAAAGGCATTCCTAGAAAAAAGAGGTGCCCACATTTGCCTGAAAAATACACATCAGTACTATAGGCAGGTCCAATCGGAAATGGCGCTGGCAAAGTGCGACAGTTGTTACTTCGTCACTTGGACAACTAAGGCTGTAAATGTTGAAAATATCCCATTCGACAGAGATCACTGGGCAAGTAACAAACAGCTCTTGGTCCTTTTTTCAAGTCGTTTATTATTGACCATCTACTGCGTCTAGCTGAACGTCTGTACTACTGCCCCCTGTGTGATGAAGTTTGCCTCCCAGAACCGGAAATTCACGACATTGGTGGCAACAGCGTTTTCTGCTCGAAATGTGAACCGTGGTTCGACTGGAAATGCGCTCATCTTACTGAGGAACCGCAGGTAGAAGACTGGTTTTGTCAGGTCTGCAAAGAATGTGATTGAACATATTACCAGATTAATATTACCAAATGGAACATTCGTGGAATGGAATATTTTCAGTATTTACACGTTTCCGTTTCAACACTTGCTCACGCTCTTTATTGTTGAAGTAAGTCTCCGACGTGTCTGTTCATGCGAGTCTTTGATATACCGGTATATTAAATTGGCTCCGGGAATTGGGCCTCAGTTGCCGAGTTCCTGTATAAACCATCCCAAGAGTAAAAGTTTCTTCATGTAGAGGCAGAAATTACAGGTATGAATGAGGCTTTTCATAGATTTTTATAGGCAGAGAGTTTGAATTGACTCACATGACTTGTGGCAGGCCTTGTCTTTTAAGGTGAGCAAAAAAGTACATGCGCCTCGCAAACAATAGAATTTATATTGTTTGCGAGGCGCATGCACTTTAGCTCGCCTTAAAAGACAAGGCCTGTTGTGGTTTATTTCCTCGGAAGGTCTTACTCCATGTACTAGCATTTTAAAATTCTTGTTTTTGTGTGATATCTTTTAAAAACTTTACAATGATTGCAATGTGTAAACCAAGTAGGTCTTGTACTGAACTCAGGAGTTGTATTTATTGTATATGTCATGCCACTGTGCGATCCGGTAATACATGTACATGTTGCTGGTTCCTGCTGATGAAATAATATTTTCATGTAACTGCATTTATTAAATATCCAGTGTGATAGAATCAGAGTGACTGCCAAAATTACATGTAGGCCTACTTTCCTGTATCAATATATTTTGTCAACGAAAGATTATATTTTCATATCATGCATGATAATTTTTAAATCAAATAATTTAATTCTATTTCTGTGTTGATTTTCTCAATTTCCAAAGTAGATACAGTATACCCCCTAATTGTGGATACAAGGCCTTGTTGTACTACACGGGAGGATGGTGACTGATGCAGTTTCACTGAACTGTGCTGTCGGATCTTGCCTCACTTCTCTTCTTGGTTATTCATCAGTAGGCTAGATGTCAGGTCGAAGTCTCCCTCGTCACCAAGAATGCTTCATATTGGGGTTTGTTTTACTACCTTCTCAAAGCATGGCTTTTTGCTAGACCCCATTAAAAGTATTATGATTAAGACCGCCCATCCTCACAGATGGGCGGTCTTCCTTGGTTTTACTGATGTTCTCTCTCTGGATCTCTCTCTCTCTCCTCATCCAATTCTGTGTTGTCCCCAAGATAACTCAATAAAANACGACCCCCACCCTCTGGTAGGCCTACGTGAAGACACAAGCATGACAAGCAGGAGAGACTAGGATACAGTGTTGCGTCTACCTAACATTTGCTGCAAATAACACGTCAGAAAAACAACCATTGGTGTAAAATTGAAGTGCACTAATTGGCCTCATAACATCCCATCAAAAATGCCCAACTCTTAAAAACCTCCGAACTTCAGACCCCCCATGTAAACGGGTAAAAGTTGTCAGAATTCCTTCAAATTTCGCAGAGAGTGTCGCCATCTCTCCAGGAATCGCGCAACTAAACGATCTCCCACAGCAATGCCACAAACGCAGTACAAAGACGGAAGATTTTTCAAAACTTTCAGGTTTCAGCGAGGGCCAGTTGGAATCTAAGGTCAAACTTCAACCATACCATGTAAATATATAAATATCGGCCAATTTTAATGAAATTTGGCCGGTAAATAAAAGAGATATGTAAGATTCTAACGTGAATCGCGCAAATTACGTAGGTGCACTCCACCGCCTGCAAAGCCGTGGAGATCTGAACTGTCAATGCATTCTCTATGTCTGTTCGCTCGGCCGATCTGGCGCATGCGCGTTAAGGTCTGTCAGGTATTTCTGGTAATGTAAAAAAGTGTATAAAGCTCTATATTAGCGAAAAATTGTTCTTCTACTGCCTGGGCGATCTGTGTTGTTCACCGACTTCCCAGGAGTTGTCACATTAATGGTTGTTCTGTTAATCGTCAGGAAAGCTGTTACATTAGAGAGCTTGAACTGCAAGCGCCCGGTTAGGCCATACAACTACGTTTATCTATTGTTTGGGTGCACTCACACAATAGATAAACGTCGTCGTAGAGACTAACCGGGCGCTTGCAGAAGCTCACTATTATTGGTAAAAATAATGTTGAACCTGCTGTGCTGCATTCATCGCCATCCTCTTCAATCAGCATCCTGTATTAACCATGTTAACCGCGGCGCCACCCTCTCTGTATTGCCGGAGAGGGATCTCTCTATGTTCCCCGGGTAGTTGTGTTCCCCTGTTTCTAGGTTTCCCGTGTCCTATGTTCCCCAGTGTTTCTCTATCCTGGTCAAGCTTCTGCATAATTAATTCCAACACACAACATTTGAGCGAGGTTGCACTTGCTCTTGGCTAAACATGGATAGCATCGGAAGACCTCATAATCTGCAGGTTGAAATAAGCACCACATTTATGGATAAAAATATCTATATTTTTGCCCTCAGTGGAATTTCACAGTTCATCGCAAATTTCACAAAGTGATCAATCAACATATCTTTCTTTAGGAATAATCGAGTCTTGAAGTTTTCGACAATTTCAATTAGCTGTGGAAGTGATAATGGATGGATACAAAGTTCTTGAAAGTGTATATAGGGACAAAGAGGTGTAGCATGGATGCGGGTGATCCACAAGGATGAAATTGGATACCCTGGCTATTATTCAGGTCAGAGCATATTGGTCACTTTGTGAAAATACTAAATTAATATTATTTCCATTAGCACATTGGTCACTTTGTGAAATAAAGGGGGTGCGGAGGATATTGAGACCCTCTGTTTTGTAGCTGAAAGCAAAGTTTTGCTTTATTTGTAGGCATGTGTTTAGGTTCATCTAAACCATCCCCATCGATATCAGAGGTTTAGGAAGTAATATAATAAGAAAACTGCCCGAGTGGGCGATCCGAGTCACCCGGATTGCACGAGCTAATTTTCTCTGGCCGTGAAAGCCCGAGACCGCAGGCCGGAGAAAATCAACGAGTGCTTTCCGGGTGACGAGGATCGCTCACGAGGGCAGTTTTATTTTTGGCTTACGGTATTTTGCGTAATCATTACGCCTGGCGTAATGCTGCGGGGAAAACCGGGAAACATGGTACCTTTTTCGATGCCTATGCAGAAACATACGCCCAATGCATGTGCGGCACCTCGGGGACGAGGTCAGTTAGTTCCGCTGAGGGAGTGTTCACTATTGATAATTGCATCTCGATTCGATGCAAAATTGCCTTGTTAAACCACCTTCGTTGAAGGTACCGGTACTAAGATACAGAATAGCACAAAATTGACACACAAAATGATAATAAGCAAGAAGTCAATCTCCAGAATTCACGAATTTTCGACCCCAACCGGGGTCTTTTTCAAGTGGAACTTTACAATCTGAAACTCTAGAAAAGACTGAGCTGCAACCCGAATGTGGAACTAACCTGTGTAGAGTGACTACATGTACATGTATTTACATAGGCCTATCTCTTCTGCCTCCTCCATGC
This sequence comes from Notospermus geniculatus, assembly GCA_002633025.1. Lineage (NCBI taxonomy): Eukaryota > Metazoa > Nemertea > Pilidiophora > Heteronemertea > Lineidae > Notospermus > Notospermus geniculatus. Next base: position 23,505 of record NMRB01004252.1, read on the forward strand.
ATCATCGAGCGATGGGCCTTTGCGATTAGGCCTATCCATAATATATACGCATGACGTCATGACGCTAGGCTACCTACACAAAGACATAGGTCTATTCGCCCGGCAGCACTCGGAAAAATTAAAAGCCCCACTCACAGCAGACGTCGTCAAAAGAATAATACTCAGCGACGCACAAGACCGGGCGACGTCATCCCGACACTGCGCGTGGAGAGTAGTGGGGCTTTTAATATGTCGGCTTTTCCCGGCGATGTTTCACTTTTGCCACTTGTTTCAGGATTGCCTCGCCAAAGTCAGTATTACCGCATTCACATCAATTTACCTATCTGTCGCAGTCATAACATGTCAGTTTGATTGTGCTTTATCGGAAATATTGGCGTTGTTATGAAACGTCATACTCGATGACGTCATCATGGGTGTGTGATAAAAATTGTGAAATGAAATCAGGCTGCAGTGTTTTGATGTAGATTGGCCTCGGTGCCCTACTTCCCCCGAGAAAAATCGGCCAGATACATGAACATGAACGCCGTATAGACAGAATGACGGAGCTCTTCGTTGGGGTGTCACGCTGGTGGGTTAATTCTGATTTCGAAAAATAATCAGGTTTGTCGCTTTGTTAAATTTGCGACGAACTGTGGAAGCTTTCGAACTGACTAGTGATCGTTCTTTAAGTCAAAAATGTGCCGATTTTTGACCCGCCCTGAAGTCTCTTACGCTAAAACTGCTGGAGCGATTTTGATGATATTAAACTACGGTTTATTTGTACAATGTACATTTAGAACATTAATCATAATAATAGATCCCTAACTTTTTTTTCATGTGTAGAGGATTTTAAAGTTGTAAATTGAAAACCAATATATTATCTGGGAGATGGCCGTGGAATTTGTTCCTTTACGCCCGTGATAACAGTGGGTTTCCATTTAACTAACACTCTATTTTCCCACCATTTACATTTAACACATTTTTTAAATTTTTACTTAATCAACATAAATTTAAACATGACATTAATAATCTTACAGCAGGGCTGTGTATTCTTATAAATTGCATAACACAACCGTATTCTGTTGTATTATTTTGTATTTCGATTTGAAGCTTGCCTCCTTCCATTCTCAGTTGGTCTGCGTAACTCTATGACTTGAAAGTAGTACTTTTTAGCCCTAGGATCAATAAATCACGTTTATTGTCAAACAGTTCGATCAAATTATGATAGCGTTTTGCGTCCTGTTGATGTTTTATTTGTATCTGTCAACGGCGTGCGAGACACCATCTGTCTTTGGCCGGCTCGTGTTTTAGAACTTGGACAACCGTTACAAGTGTAGTGGGGATAATGTATGTCTGCCTTCTCTTAAGGAACCTCTGTTTGCAAGATCGCAGTTTTCGAGTACTCTTGGTGCCGAACACGCCTGTTCTATTGCTGTGCATACGATGGGCAGTAGATGCAGGTGTGACAGGAATCAACGTCCTCGGAATGCAAGTCCGCCGAACAACAGCCCGCTACTGTAAGGTTATATTCGAATTGTCATGGCCTCTATATAGCCATATGTTCTATTCCCTCGCTGAACAATAAAACCGGACTTTGATTCCAGCGGGACTTTGATCCCTGTCACACCAGCAAAAGCAAAACATTTCGGAGTTATGTGACAGTTAAAAGTTTTATCATTTTAAAAACGCATGTAGGCTATTCGCTTACTTATTTATTTTTGCTATAAGCTAACTGTTGTATTTCTGGAACTGTCTCACCATACGTCAGGACTTTTTTCCATCGACTTGAATTAAGCGAAAACAGGGAGTGTATGTATATGCCTTAATCAGGTCACACAACTCTATTTGGGTATTAGGGCATTGGTTCCTTGCAGACATATCAAGAACCATCCTTCGCAGAGTGATCTCCCCTGACATCATGGATTTTCTCCATTGGCATCGGTAACCTCCGACGTTACATGTCCCTTGCCTGTTTTATTGAATACCTATGTACTTGTATGTGTATTTCTCCAAGTACAGGGAGGCGTCCGCTCTATCGGCACGGCATTGGCCGGCCAAGGGCTATCTTATTATAATTGACGGTGGCCATGTTGGATATGTTATCAACCTGAGTTGACCTGATAATTGACGGTGGCCATGTTGGATATACAGTACAATAGGAGTCAGGCCCGGATCCAGGGGGGGGGGGCACATGGGGCATGTGCCCCCCCCCCTATTTTTTGAGGGGCAATGATTTTTTTACTGCATTTTTGGAAAATCGTCTATTATTTCATGTCTAAGATGCTGGGAAATCGCATCTCAGAGCTTTGATTTTTTTCAAATTTTCCCGGGGGAGGCCCCCCGGACCCCCCTTCGTGTGCGCGGACCTGCGGTAAGCGCCAACTGAGGGCTTGCCCTCAGGGTTGTGCCCCCCGTATTTCTAAACCCTGGATCCGGCCCTGGGAGTAGAGTGCCCTTACGGTATTTTGGTTTTAAAAGGAGTGCTGATCGATTTTCATGAAAGAAGACAAAATCGGCAGTGTGGTAACCTGTGCTGCCATCTACAAGGGGTATTCCACTTGCCATACCTGTGCTGCCATCTACAAGAGGTGTAATAAACCAGACCTGATGTTGCTGCCTAGAAAGTCAAAATTATTGCTCCTCATGGATTTGACGGTAAACGATTAACAAATGGATTCCTAGCCATGAAACTACCCCTCTCCAAACACACTCGCTCAATAAAGTAACCACTCTACCACACGATAATCCAAGGACAAACGCACTCCCTCAAGATTTGCTCGCCACGGGCCAATATGCAGTGGATATATACCCGACCGTCGGTTCCCCAGTTCGTAAAATTTTCTTGTGGACCCGACTGAAACTTCAACCAGTCGGGTCTCCAATTCATGGAATTTCCTTGTGGAACCGACTGAAATCTCAATCAGTCGTGTCTCCAGTTATGAAAATTCTTGGGAAGCCGACGAGATTTAGGCCTACGCGACGGAAGTTCTCAGTCAGCAAACTCTGTTTAATGATTCCACGAAATGAACGCGCAGGTCCCAGCAGCCTAGAGGTTGGCGTGCGTGGCTATCAAACTGAAGACCACGGGTTCGAATCCCGTCACGACAGCTGCTTTTTTCTATCAATTTTTTTGTAGTTTTATTTTTCTTGTCGATTTGTTATCAATATCGACCCCGCGTGACTGTCAGAAAATGGTGAACAAAACCTTGCATTTTTGAGCCGAAAGAAATGATGAAAAAAGATTTAGGCCCCAAGACCTCTGACAAAATATTTTTTCATCGGAGAGCAGCTGTCAACATTAACTGTAAAAGGAGAATATGGGGACAATGGACCCCGTCAAGAAAAAAATTAAACTGACCATTCCGATTATGATATCATTTTAGGCCTTTGCAGTGCGCACTCTTGAAGTTACGGTGCAGAAAATTTTACATCACGGTCACTGAACGAAGAAAAAAACCGTCGGAGCCGCAAGAAATGCTCTGTACTGGGGAAACGACGGTCGGGTCTCGTAGCTGATAATTTGGGCTTGCAGCCACGACGGGTCGGGGCTCGAAGATATTAAATTAGACTTGCAGATACGACCGTCGGGGCCGCAAGAAAAGCTCCGTAAAACGCGTAAAACGCGGAAATCACATGTAGGCCTACGTCTATGTATAGGCCTTAATGAGGTTACACAAAATTGCAGACATGTCACAGGGTCCGTACGCATCCTTGAAAACCTTGATTATCATTGAATTTTGCTATTTGCCTCCAAGGGCCTTGAAAAGTGCTTGAATTCTGCACAACTTTTGTCAAAGTCATTGAAAGTCCTTGATTTCTTGTGTTCTTCCTTTATTCTCTCGAGTCTGGCCTGCGTGATTACCGGTATGTTGTGATATTAGGACTTATTTCTTTGCAAAAATCTTCTGTCAGTGTACCAAAAATCCTTGAAAAGTTCGGAAACAGCCCTTGAAAAGTCATTGAAAAGTCATTGATTTTTTTGCTTTGCCAGGGGGAAGAACCCTGATGTCAAGAACCATCCTTTGCAGAGCGATTTCCCCTCGACATCATTGATTTTCTCCGTTGGCACCGGCAACCTCCTACATTACATGTCCCTTGCCTGTTTTATTGAATACCTACATGCGTATTTCACCCAGTAGGCTGCAGGTAGGCGCCCGCTCTATTGAAATACGTATATTGTATCGGCACGGCATTGGCCGGCGAAGGCCTATGTAGAATAATGCTGAATCTACGTTTTTAATCTTCGTGAAATTGTTTGAAACTAACTTCGAAAAAAACAAACGTCCCTTGAGTTCAATTCTGTTCGTGAGTTTTTTGAAAGCCAAGGATGACTTTCCATTTGCGGATCCTGTTCACCTTGACATTACAAGGAGCTGTCCTGACTGGGCTTCTATTCAATAGGATGGAGACGGAACTATCACAGCGATATAAGCCAGGTAAACATTTATACGTTTGCGGGATATTCGAACCCACACACATGAACGCGTCGAAGACGCAAGGCCGCGCAAGCACTGCTCGCCTGCGATATAACCATGATAACGCTACTGTACCAATCAAATTACCTCTTTTTGTCACGTAATCCCGATAAAATCCCGCCTAATTAACCGCGCAGGCACTTTTGTCACCCTACTATGGCATGTAATGTGTTGCAATATTCAATCGGTGACCTCGTTTCGTCCTTTACCCATAATTCCGTTTTTGAATGAAAAATATTTAGCACACATCGAATGACAAATTGTTACAACTTTGAATGCATAATGCAGCAACATCGAATGTATAATTTACAAGATCGAACGATGAATTCGCAACATTGCATAAACATGCAAACATTGAATGAAAAATGTGAACATTGAATGATGAATGAAACATTGCATGAAAAATAAAATTATTGGATATCGCAACACAATACATGCCATACCCTACACTTGGAAAATGTGTTTTAACCATGTTAACAATACTTTGCAATTGACCAAAATGTTTAGCGACAAAAAAATTGGGGCTTCGTCTTCCTGACAATCATTCGTCGTTTTTGCGCCCGGGTGGACTCAGCTTCAGTCACGAAGCTGCGTGGTCGCAGGGCCTCGCGGATTACGGCTGCGGCTAAGATCGGGCATTCACTTAGCTTGGCATGTGATGAGCTGTAATCTGCCTTCATCGTCCAGTTCCAAAGTTTAAAAAATCTGTGTAACTTTCCCAGAGGTCGATTTATCAAGAATGTTCATTAGTTGGAATGTGAGAGGGATTTTCGAAAGGCGACAACGGCTTTAATGGCGGATCCTGGTCGCTGGGCAGTAGAAGGAGCTTTGTTGACCCCAAGCGAAAATCCAGCTTATGCTTTCACCGCCCAGAGACTCGGGACCCACTCTGATGCAGAATCCAGTTTTTTTCCAATACCCGGCAGGTCCTCCGAAGTCCGATTTTGGGCTGCTGGCCACACGGCACTGTAATGGATTATGCACACAAATTCAGTCGCAGCACAAACAACCGGCGTAATACTGTAGGCCTATTGAGATGGTCGGCCGAGATCCCGAAACGACTAGCCTAGCAATACTCCCAAGCCTTTTTGTGCTATGGCATTCGTTGGGGTGTGGCCGGGAAAGAGTATGCAACTCCTTTGTCAGGCTGATAGTGAACAATAGGTTTCCCGCAGATGGACAATAGCCCATTTTCTTCATTTCTATTAATACAAATGCACTGGAGAACCCTTGAACAAAACTGAAGTTGTAGAACTATTTAAGACCGCCCCCATAATGGGGCGGTCTTCCTTGTTTTTACTGAATTTCTCTCTCTCCACATCCAATCTGACGGTTCCGACTGGATAAGAAATTCGACCTGTTTCGCGGCGAAACGTTCAGGAATTGTCGTGATGCATATTACACAGAACCCTATTGATACTTGGGGTCATTCGTACACAAATAGCCCGAAATTTTGCATGAATTTGTTGGTTTTATCGTGTTCGCGCAATTTGGTAAATCATCCAAAACGCAACTGTAGAGTGTGGAGATTTTATGAGCCTGCGCATTGGGACCTAGACTGGTTCTTGTTGTTGCCGCTCCACTCTCGCGCGCTACTGTCCATTCGACAACAGTCTCTCCCACGCTGTCGAAATTATGAGCAGGAAATGCGATATTTCAGGATTTTCAAGTCACTTTTTAGCTCAGCTGACCAAAGGTCAGCGGAGCTATTCATATGTATACTGAGTGGCGTCCGTCTGTGAGTGTGTGTGTGTGTGTGTGT
>NMRB01004253.1:3735-29877 GCA_002633025.1 Notospermus geniculatus
CACCCAAGGTTACACATCTCTAGCAGTGTTTGTTCCCTTGACTATATCTGTGCTTATGTCAGTGCAGATATATGAAGGGAACAAACACTGCAAGAGCAGTGTAACCCAAGGCATATCAGAAGAACAAAAGAAAATTGAAATTAAAAGCAATCGTTATCGTTGAAGAATTTACCTAGAAAATAACATCAGTCTTCTTTGGAATGAATACCATTCGCTTAGTTTGCTACACTTCTGAGCCTGCTTCAAAAATTGTTTATACATGTATTTAGAACGATTCATTTTGAAAGAACACAGGGGTGTCAAATAAATTTTTGGCGAAACGGGAATTTGGCGAAATGGGAATTTGACCAAATGGGAACTTGGCAAAACGGGAATTTGGCGAAATGGGAATTAATTTGGCAAATTGGGAATTTGGCAAAATGGGATTTTGGCAAAATGGGAATTTGGCGATTTGGGAATTTGGCGAAATGGGAATTTGGCGAAATGGGATTTGGCAAAATGGGATTTGGCGAAATGGGATTTGGCGAAATGGGAATTTGGCGAAATGGGATTTGGCAAAATGGGATTTGGCGAAATGGGATTTGGCAAAATGGGATTTGGCGAAATGGGAAGTCACCGTGTATTCATTTACCTAGGGTTAAAATTTTGCCCTCAACAATGGTATTTATTATAATAATAGCGATTTGGAACCTCACCTTCGCCACGTGTTGGTCACCGGAACTTTCTCCCGCAGCTGTACGACAATATTGATTGTGCACCGTCGTACCTAGCCACGGTGTACAATCAACATTACCGTACAGCTACGGGAGAAAGTTCCGGTCACATACGCTTGGCAAAGCTGAGACGCCAAATTACTATAAATACCATTGCTGAGGGCAAAATGACAGCCCTAGGTGAATGAATACACTATGAAAGCCATGCTGCTGCAATATCTCCCAGAAATTCGCAGGAGAACGCATCGAAAATCGGCAATTTTAAAATCAACTGTACGGCTGCGGGAGATTTTTGACTGTACGGTGCGGGAGCGCTTGCTCAGAAAAAAATAATTCGAATTGATTTTTGCTTTTTGGATGTCTCTGGACATAAATCTCTTGAGAATGGCCTCCGGCGATGTTAACTGGTATCAGGGTCGTGTATGATCTATGGCGGATGAAGGCGGGAGGTGGTTAGGCCTACGGTAGCAAACATTAGTGAGTTTAAGAAACCATACGTTAACGCTAACGCTAACGTTATTGACATCATTTTGACGTCACATCGAATGAATCTGTTGTATTTCTTCGGGGAGTGACGTCATTTTGACGTAATTAGCGTTAGCGTTAGCGTTAACGTATGGTTTCTTAAACTCACTAATATCTGCTTCTTGAAAATCGCCGCTAAATTCCAAGATCGGTAAAAACAATCCTTTAGGGTTGCCACTCGCGATAAATCGATTACGTACATGTTTTTGACTCGATTAGGCGGCGCTCGTTGAGGTTGTGCACTCTTAGAATAACCAGACTTACGTAATACAGGCCTTGGCTGATTTCCACTGGTAGAGAATGAGGGTCCACACTTGCCAACCAGACACTTTATCCTCGCCTCTAAAAGGTCAGTTCAGAGTACCCGATACTACACCTTGCTCCATTCCATTGGCGCCGGTGCTTCGTTCTTTGTTCCACCTATCAGAACGAAGAAGTTTGTTGGAATATTGTACTCAGAATGACCTGGCAATGCCTATACTTGCCCAGAAGGGAAGATGTCACTTTCTGGACATTAATGACTGGCCTCTTAGAGGCGAGGATAAAGTATATACCTTTGCGTAGTCATGTATTTCAGACACTACATCGAAGTAAAACCATATCTATCGAAACATTTGAAGAAAATCACGTGTCCCAAGATTCCCGGCAATATTCACACAGTAACATTTCTTGAAATAGGAAAAAGGAGCGTTTTGGATTTTTAGCNGCGGCGGCGCTGAACCCATAAAAAAGCAAGGTCAAATTAACAAATTTTTTGGATTCTGGAGGCTAAAGCCCCCCAGCCCCCGGCTCCTACGGCATTGAAGTACGCGCTGCAATGAATTGGACCACCTCGGAGTCGATAAACACGGCCCTGAGGGATACCGGTTAACATCGCTGGAGGCCATTCTCAAGAGAGATTTATGTCCAGAGACATCCAAAATGTCTAAATCAATTCAAATAATTTTTTTTGAGCAAGCGCTCCCGCACCGTACAGTCTAATTCTCCCGCAGCCGTACAGTTCATTTTAAAATTGCCGATTTTCGATGCGTTTTCCTGCAAATTTCTGGGAGATATTGCAGTAGCATGCCTTTTATAGTGTATTCATTCACCTAGGGCTGTCATTTAGCCATTAGCAATGGTATTTATAGCGATTTGGAACCTCACCTTCGCCACGTGTTGGTCACCGGAGCTTTCTCCCGCGGCTGTACGGTTGTACACCGTGGTTATATACACTCAGAAATAACCGAGCTACAGAGCATTTTTGAATGGGCCATGTTTTCGACAAATTGATATTGTACTTGATCTCAGGGTCGGGCACTCTGACCTATACAACAAATCCATGGTTTCACCAATATCAATTTTTTTTTGTCCAGCAATATGCCTGAAACTTTACATAAGAATATTGATGATATTCTAAATAATACAATTCAGTCAACAACCGTTAAATCTAAAAAGTGGTTATTTCATTACAAGGCCTATAATTACCGTACGCCCTCTATTATCAGAAAAAGTAACTTAATGCCCAACCTTTTGATTGCTTACTAAGTTGTACATTCTTGGCACTTATATGTTCTTGACACCACGTGTAGCTTAGGGCTGCACGACCCACTGGTGGTGCAACAGGCCTGCTTCATGTACACGGTACTTCTTTTAGAACAAATTCTGAATGGTGTTAGATGGGGTGATTACTTGTCAGACGCATTTCCAGTTAGAAATGGGGTTAAACAGGGAGGAGTGTTATCTCTATAATACTATTTCAATTTGTACTTAGATTCGCTGTTGGTGGACTTGAGAGAAATCCGGCGTCGGGTGTCATGTTGGGACTTTGTATGCAGGGTCGTTTGGCTACGCTGATGATGTTGTACAAAATGTATTTCATATGGGACCAGGTGATGCAGATGATTTTGTGATTTTTGACGGTACTGTCATTCATTCAGTCGATTCTGGGGTTCATTTGGGTATTCTGTTAGGGTCGTGGGTAGAGATACAACGAATAGAGGTGCCATAAGGGAGTTATACAAGAGAACATGGCGATGGCTCTCTTCCGGACACGCAGATGCAAAAAGTAGATAGGCCTAAGCTCTTTTCAAGAATTTTTGCATGTCGTTCAATGGGCACCAGCTCTGGGATATCTCCAGGCAAACCTTAGTTGGTAACACAGGTTTTACTGACAACGTCAGTTTCACTGACAATTACTCTAAAAATAAACAAGGTAAAGAACTCCGCCTCTGACCAAAATATGGTTTGTCCACTTCAAAGTACGCTCATGACACCAAACAACCCTTACAGCCCAGTTTATACTTCGACGCACGACCATCGCCGGCGACCGACGCGGGATCTTGCGTTCGACGCCGACCCCGTCGTGCGATTTGGTCGGGGTCCGATCGCGAGGCTGTAATTACTTAAGTCATTTCATAACGGGTCGCCATCGTTCAAGTTAGTACGCTGGACTGTGAATCAATTCCGCGAAGTCGGCGTCCAGATTAGATCGTGCGTCGGACGCCGATGGTCTTGCGTCGAAGTATAAAGCCTAATTTATACTTCGACGCACGACCATCGCCGGCGACCGACGCGCGTTCTTGCGTTCGACGCCGACCCCGTCGTGCGATTTGGTCGGCGTCCGATCGCAAGGCTGTAATTACTTGAATCATTTCATAACGGGTCGCCGTCGCTAGAGTACGCTGGACTATGAATCAATTCCGCAAAGTCGGCGTCCAGATTTGATCGCGCGTTGGACGCCGATGGTTTTGCGTCGAAGTATAAACTAGGCTTAAGCCTACTTCGACGCACGACCATCGGCGTCCGACGCACGATCAAAATCTGTACGCCGACATAAGCCTACTTCATTATGTCGGCGTCCAGATTTTGATCGCGCGTCGGACGCCGATGGTCGTGCGTCGAAGTATAAACTAGGCTTTATACTACTCTGGACGCCGACTTCGCGGAAGTGATTCATAGTCCAGCGTACTTTAGCCGCGGCGACCCGTTATGAAGTGACTCAAGTAATTACAGCCTCGCGATCGGACGCCGACCAAATCGCACGACGTGGTCGGCGTCGAACGCAAGATCGTGCGCCGGTCGCCAGCGATGGTCGTGCGCCAAAGTATAAATTAGGCTAATGGCTTTTGTTTGGGAGGCATTGTGGCATGAAATAACAAAGAACCATCGCATGCGTTGGGTGAACTGCGTGTAGTGTATACCCACCCTGCTTTTCCACGAGGCGTTTGCGGGCGCGGAATAGGGGGCGGACGCGGGTGTAAAAAATCTATCCAACGCATTTCCCTTTAGTTGTTTTACCCGCACCCGCTCCCGCCAACGAAACCGCGCCCGCAAACGTCTCGTGGAAACAATCGAATCGCGTTAGGTGTGTTCCTACCCTTAACCTGAAAGAACTATCAAATTATCCACTCCTAAATACCGAAAAATTCCACCACAAAAAAGTCCGCACAAAAGTGGCGATAATTCGCCAACCCGGGAACCGATTTACGCACAACGGTAGGGTAGGGACACACCTAACGCGATTCGTTGACGCATGCGGCAACGCCTTTGTTATTTTCCGCCGCACTGCACGCAAACAAAGGTTTTGACGCATGCGTCGCCCTGTCGCATGCGAATCGCGTCAGGTGTGTCCCTACCCTAAGTGGCACTCGAATCAGGACGAAGTCATCATGGACTACCATGTGTCTGGACTACCTCCTACTTCGTACGCACAAACCCATGGAGAACTTCGCCAGAATTCCTGTTTCTCTCGCACCTCGAGTTGCGGTGCACCAATCAGAACACTCGTTAGCCAACCTCGCTGCCAGGTTGGCAGCAAGCCAGTCAAGCCGACCGCTGTATAATTTTGTGGTTCGAAACTATTAGGAACGAGGATGATCAGCCATTCTATCTATTGTGATTTACCCACCACTCATGAACTACGCTGTTAAACAAAAATACCGTCAATTTTCTAAAACCAGAGAAGGTGGGTGTACAGTAAAAGTGACGTGGTATTTAGAATGTTGAGGTTTATAGCAAATGTTACCGATCTATGATGAAAATCGAAAACTAGCAGCGGGAGTCAGTCCACGAAAGGAACATCCGGTTGGAGACAGCTTTCTACAGCGAAGTTCGTCAAGGGTTTGTGCGAGCGTAGTCGGAGGGCGGAGTGATGTCACAACCCTTGAGTAGTCAAGATGGGACAAAGTCGGCTATTAATATTCAGTTGTAAAAAATCATTTTAGTCACCTTATAACACAGTATCGGGAACATTAGATTTCATTACACTGGAATCAAAGACAACACCCAAATTTCTGACAGAGGCACTGGAAGCATGGACACGGACCCGACCCTGAGACTGGCTATAATATCTATTCTGAGCAGAATTCCTGTGTGAAAGCAAAACAACTGACACCACTTTCCTCGGGCCAGTTCAGTTCGCCGCGTGTGTCTCGAGAAGGTGGAGGTAGGTGCAGGCCGGTTATCATTCTCTCGTGTAAAGGCCTGTATCCACTAGTCCGGGTTACCGCTGCGGTTTGCCGCGCCGGGATTTTTTCACAGGGTTTTGAATAATCCTTCGATGGTTTAACAGTACATGGCGTGTTAATTGTCGCAATGGCTGTGAAAATCGCTCCCGCACCGCAAACCGCACCGGAAACTGTTGTAGTGGATACAGGCCTTAAAAGCGAACCGACCTCCACCTGCCTCCGGCGGGATTGAGCACGCTACCTGAGTGACGTCGCTGGCGTAGGCCTGCTGGCTGTTAGTTTCCTGTGAAGAAATCACGCGCAAATTTTCTCAAGCACTGTAATGCTGTTAGAAGCAAAGTGTCCTATTTTATCGATTTTGTGTGATATTTTGTATTTGCGATCATAATTGTAAATAGGCCCTAGTAGGGAGGTTTCGCTAACCTGCATAATACCATAAATAGATCAAGAACGGTTATTGATCTATTTATGATAATACGAAGTAAGAAATACGATATTCAACTTCGTTTCCAGTACCTAATGTATTTCTGGAGATGGTTGGTATCACAAGTAGTGTTAGTCTAGTTGCCCACCACCAGATGGCTTGGTGGGCGTAAAACATTGTTCTCATCCCCTGCACCAATGGATGCTGGATGAAATAAAGCAATACAGAATACCAATCCTTAGTAATCCACCGTCCAATCTGAAGAGGTCGCCACCATCGTTCCTTGGCTCAGACCTCTGAAAAGGGCTGGAACCCAGCACAAGATTCTTGTGCTCATCGATTTTACAAATCATTTGACAATGAAAGTAATCATACCGAAAATTAGAATTTGTCCCAGTATTTGTAAAAATACTAGGATTTTAACATTCCGTTGGGTATTCAATGTTTTAATAGGGAGTTTTCGCAAATCTGACGAAAAACGAAGTACGAAATACGAACTTGGACGTCATATCCATGACGTAATGTTTTTCAGGAAATGGTTCGTACCACAAATTTCCCTCCTGCCAGTGCGTCTTTTAGCATGTCATGTAGGATCGAAAGAGTTATGGCGCATCTTGAATTTTTAAATTTCCAATTCGTATCAACGAAGTGGAAACGAAAGGTAAATTTCAAAGTTTAATATACACCGTACCTCTGTCGTTCTAACGTCATACGCTAAAAGACGCTCTTGCAGCAGGCGATATTTATGGTACCAGCCATTTCCTGAAATACATTACGTCATGGATATGACGTCCAATTTCGTATTTCGTACTTCGTTTTTCGTCAGATTTGCGAAAACTCCCTATTGAGGAACAAAGTACGAACTCTTTGGAATCCCTACGCAATTGCTTGTGCAACGGTCAGAAATTCATCCGCTACGACAATGCATTCCCATTGTGCAAAAGTAGTACCGGTCTAGCCCTTTCCAGAGTTTCATGTGGCATGGAACTCTGGGTACGAGATTGATCCACCGTCATCTACACATCCACCCACATGTCGTATCACAATTTCTTAATGAAGATGGCGAAAAAGTACTTTCTTGCCTCGACATGTTAACACTGCATCGGCCATTGTTGGCAGTATCGTAAACCACGGTCTCATCACCGCAATAAGCTCAACTTATAAACCTTCGCACGAATACACATCCTTTGTTTTTGTAAAAAAAACTATATTTTATGCAAAAAAAACAAAGTTTTTTAACCATAAAACTGGGTTTTATTGCAAAAATATAGTTTTTTAATAACTGGACGAACCGCATGCCAAAAAACGCGTACCGGAGCCAAGGTGCCTTTAATTATACGCCGTGACTATTTGCACAGCAAGTTGCTGTGTAAACAGTACAATATTTCGTAGTTTACGCAGTGCTTACAGAGCAGAGATTCTAACCAATGAAAACACGAGATCACAATGAGGATGCATTACAATAATTTATGCACAGGCCTATTAAACAACGTAGAGATTATTCACAGGCCCCGTTAGCAGTCTGTTGACTAGCGCAGTGCAAAGATGGAGGGCCTGTCTGTAACCGAAAGGTCGCGGGTTCGAATCCCGGTAGTTGTCTCAGTTTTTTTTCTTTTTTCCCCCTTTATTTACTTTCTTTTCTTACCTCAGAGAACTGTTGTGACTCTTAAATTTCTACATGGAACAATTGGTTAATTAATCTTGGTGACACTGATAAAATCGGCTACAGAATCGTCACATCAACATGGGCAAGGGCACACCCTGGTATTCGGACTCATCCCCATACTCTGACCCACAACCCCAGCTATGCGACTGACGAAAACCGACAGAATGCGTCACATAGTGTCTTAGACTTGGGTCACCACACAGAAACAGGCTGCAATACCAGATGACGGACCTTCACCTAGGCACCTATCGGAGTAGGCCTATAAGAACATCTTCAATTATCGGCCTACATATTTGAGTGATAAGACAGGTTGTCAGGGGCGCAGCTAGCTTTTTGGCCTGAGGGGAGGCAAAAGGTCCTCGGGGGGTGGGGGGGGGCAAAAGACCATATTTTGCTAATTTTCGGTCACAATTGGCATGAAAAACACGTTTTTCCGGTCCACCTGGGGGCACTTGCCCCCCGCCCCTCTCGCTTCACCTCTGGTTGTGATGACAAATGTTTGTCAAGAGCTCCCTGGGCAGAGTAACGTTACACGTAGGGGACGTACAGTAAAACCTCGCCACGCACTTGCCCAGAAGCAAACGTTAATCTACTGACATAAGAGATCGAAATACGAAGTAGCATTCGTTCCAAGTTGGTACCCTGCAAGTGGCCATGTATGGCTCATTTTGCCGAATTCTAAAATTTCGCTGTGAAAATATCATATTGTCCTAATTTACACAGCAAAACGTGGGCGGGGCAGAACCTAATGATGCTTATGAATATTAAATACGTACTTGCTGTGTAAATAAAAATTCACTCCTTAGTTACACAGCATGCTGTGCAAATAGCCCCGGCCTTAGGCCTAATTATAAGTACAAGACCCTATCCACGTGAGAATCGAAACATGAGTAGAGGTGGCTTCTTTTGCCAGGGCGAATAATGCGACGGCACCAGCATGGAAAAATAAAAAGAGAATACAATACTTGTTACTCCACATATTCATCATTTAGAAGCAGGCAGGGCTGAAGACATGCTTTTCCTTTTTTTAGTCTGACAATAAACCCCACATCCAATGAGCCTCAGGAATTCTCGTCTGAACTGAGTTCCCGTGAGGCAATAGAGAATGAAATTACTGCTGTGATTCAGAAGTTCAAGGACGCCGAATATTGGAACGGTAATATAGAAACTCGAAAAGGCCCATTTATTATTTGGAGAAATCATATATACCAATTTATAAGACACTTTGGCAACCGCCTTTGGTAGTAAAAGTATTATAAAGGTGAAACTTACTGCCAACAACATCCGGGTCATACTGCTCATTTTTGAATCATGCCGGCTGTCTTGGAGCCTTCTCTGCTGTGAAAAACCCCGCCTTGTCTTGTAGATAATGGCGAAGTTACAGAACGTCATTCCTGTAAATGGTATGGCCGTCGAAAAAATGGGTGTAATGAAATCTACTTCAGCATTACTGTAGGCACTTAGCGATTTTACAAGTACACATTCGGTTCTACTTGGCATGCTTGGCGCGTAGTAACCAAAATGTGGCCAACATACTAAAAATATGATCCCAGCAACGGATAGTAGCGAAACCAACGTCCATTTCTTGGTGCATACTGTTTTAGCTTTCAGAGGAAAATAAACACAAATCCACCTCTCAATTGAAATTAACATGATATTCCAGTGGGAAAAATATAGAAGGAAGCTGTCCCCAAAATAATACCATTGACACGTGGGAGTAGACCTAGATAGGTAGTTATGAAATGTCAATTCGATTACCAATAAAAGTGGTTGATTACAAATAACTAGTGTATCAGCGAGGCTGAGGGAGACGAGAAGAATACGAGTGGATATATTACCAACCTTTCCCACTGTGAGCACAACTACTGTCATAACATTCATTATTATACCTAAAAGAATAAGAACGGGCTGCAGTCTCCTCACGAGTATAAACCACAACTGGTTAATTAACCATCCATATGGCCAGTTCCACATGTAACCCTTTTCTAATCTTTCTGTAATATATTCAGTCTTTAATGACAATATATTTTCTGTTACAAATGAATCATTGAACATGATCAATGATGAATAATCTACCTTGCGATGGACGGTTTTGAGTAAACAAAAATTTCCGTTCAGCCTCCAAGAATTATCTTTTTAGAGGAAAGTAATGAAAATGGCCTGAAACCAATTTTGTAGCCTGTTGCAAAAGATCCTTTCGAACTCCTTATAAATAACCGAATAGGTGGGTTCTATAGTATAAGACATTGGCATTCATTGGAATTTCACGCAGTTGTCTCAGTCAAAATATGTTTCTGCAGTCCAAGAGGTGTAGCCAATCTCTTCCGACCTGGATTCGTAAAGTGGAACTCTTTTGCCCGGTTATTCAGCCTTGGCTTAAAGCAGACGTTAACGAACAAAAAGCCCCCATGCGACGAGCAAGAGAATTGCAAACGCCCTGCAAACACCTCAAACGAAGGCTCAGAACATGATAGACCCCACGAGCCCAGGAGGGCCCCACCTTATTTGTCTTCGAGCTTTCGAGGAGTCAACATCCTCTGGTGAGGTCCTGCTGAACACTCTTTTTGAAGGAAAATTTTTTGACCCACCTAGGAATCGAACCCGCGCCTTGTAAACTCTGTTCCACCGTCTTCCCCATCCGGCCACCGAACTTGTTGGAAAATTTCGCCTGTTTTCTCTTATTCGTAGTATTATTATGTAAGTCGAAGGCCTACGCCTATGACAAACACAAATCATGGCCCGTATTCTAGAAGCCTCCTTAACTCTAAGGTCCACTTTAAGCTTTTGTATTCTGCCCTGCAAACAATAGATAAAGGTAGACCTTAGAGTTAAGGAAGCTTCTAGAATACGGCCCCATGTCTCTGTCAGCTGGCTCGTTGGCCGAGTGGACAAACCAGTAGGTCGACGGTTCGAATCCCGTCTAAATGACTACAATTTTTTTTCTTTTGAGTAGTGTAAGAGGTATCCGGAGATGTTGACAGCTCTGTTGCCTGAAGGCAAATAAGGTGGCGCCCTCCTGGGCTCGTGGGGTCTATCATGTTCTGAGCCTTCGTTTGAGGTGTTTGCAGGGCGTTTGCAATTCTCTTGCTCATCGCATGGGGGCTTTTTGTTCGTTCACGTCAGCTTTAAGCCAGAGTTGGGTCGATCCCGACATAAGCGTGGATTACGCCAGACTTGTATTTCATAGCGCGTTGCGCAAGTTGTGCTTCAAACACAAGCCAAGCTTAAACCTTTGTTAAAATAAACCTGCCAGTGGGGTGGTTATAAGCGCGACTTACAATGGTACGCCTATTCATTGTATGCCCAGACTTTGGAGATGGCAGAAGCATTGGATCAGCACGTAAGCCACACCTGAGCAACCGGGCAACCATCAAGAAAATTGTATAGGAAAGCATTAGCAAGTAGGGTAACAAGTCAGGCTTAGGTAATCCCAAGTTTACTTCAGGTAGTGCAATAAACTCGGAATTGATTAAGCTGTTCTTATGACCAGACATAAGTGCGACTTACGTGAACTTGAGTTTGAGGAATAAGCCAGGCTCACGTGAGCCACACCTGAACAACCGGGCATTTGTTTAGGACACCGTTGTAACTTACAAATTCTATCGTTAATTTGACGTCGCCTTGATTCCTGAGATCAATACGGATAGGACTGACCAGTATTGGACTCAACCATCGACGTACTTCACAGAGAGGTGTCCTCGTTAAAGAGAATCCACAAGGTTAGGTTTCACTCCACTCCGTTGCCGAGAAACTCTTCCATATTTTGCTAAATCCTTGTTTTACTCTGCCTTCTACACGTTCCACACGACAGATATCAAATGGTTTCATTCGTGACAGTATGGAATGAAATACACCAACTGAAATGCAGACCTTCTAAACCAAGTTGTTACTTGACTCGAGGTGTTTGTTTACATTCTGCCGTGTTTCCGAATAAGCGATTTTGACAAACGCTTTTTAGTTAAAGCTGGCGTGAACGAACAAGAAGCCCCCATACGACGAGCAAGAGAATTGCAAACGCCCTGCAAACACCTGAAACGAAGGCTCAGAACATGATAGACCCTGCGACGCCAGGAGGGCGCCACCTTATTTGCCTTCAGGCAACAGAGCTGTCAACATCTCCAGATACCTCCTGCACTACTCAAAGGAAAAAATGAAGTCACCTAGACGGGATTCGAACCGTCGACCTTCCGATTTGTAATCCACCACTCTATCCACTCGGCCAAACAGCCAGCTGTCAGAGACATGATTTGTGTTTGTCATAGACGTAGGCCTTCGACTTACGTACATGTAATAATACTACGAATAAGAGAAAACATAAGAAGTCTTCCAACAACTTCGGTGGCCGAATGGGGAAGATGGTGGAACAGAGAGACAATAAGGCGCGGGTTCGATTCCCAGCTGCGTCCGTTTTTTTTCTTTCAAATGTTGAGCAGGAGCTCACCAGAGGATGTTGACACCTCGACAGCTCGAAGACAAATAAGGTGGCGCCCTCCTGGCCTCATGGAGTCCATCATGTTCTGAGCCTTCGTGTGCTATGTTTGCAGGGCGTTTGCAATTCTCTTGCTCGTCGCAATGTGTTTTCCCCAGGCCAACATCTAAACTATCATAGTGCTATTGCTCTCGACTCTTGCATAAGAATTATAATACTGGTTTGTTCCCCTACCGCTCAGTATTCAAACCTAATTATCGCACTGAGGATGCGGCAAGGGCCTATTTCCCACGCCTACCATGTTCATGCTCTTCATTCATGAAAACTGATTTGATCAGTTGTACCCGCGTGAACTTGGCCAGGAATGCGGCCCTGGGAATGCTGCAATCTAACAACCCCTGTTGATCACTCAGCGACTTCCGACGGGTTTTCCAAGACAGCCACACAACTACATGTACACGGTTTCTCCGATTGAAACGAACATCATCATCACAAAATGAATTCGGTCAGTTTGGCAAAAGTGATTGACACTATTGACTGATTATTGGTGGTAAAGCCGGTGACAGACTGGCGCGTTCTCGGCGCCTCCTGCAGGCGTTCCACCAATCAGATTCTTCGGCACGTGTTTCGGTCCGTAGTACCGCCTTCCTGATTGGTTGAATGCTTCCGGACGCGCTGCTTACGCGCCAGTCTGTCACCGCCTTTACACTACATAGAAATCCCCGGGCTTTTTGAGCCCGTGTCAAGCCAGGTGTGAAAGAAATACAAATCCCTCAGCAACTAAAGTCCGCGGTCTTATTGTTCTGCGTGGGATTAGAATATATGGCTAGAGAGACCATGACCGTTCGAATATAACCTTACAATAGCGGGCTATTGTTTGGCGGACTTGCATTCCTAGGACGCATGGGCCGTATGCACAAAACATCTTAAGTATAAAATTTCCCTTAAACTATTGTTCCAAACAAAAGAAAAGGGAGATTTTGCACTTAAGATGTTTTATGCATACGGCCCCTGATTCCTGACACACCCGGCCTGAAAAAAAACCCGCCTGAGACCTGGCGAGCGTCTACACTACTAAAATTTAGCTGAACTTAATTACTAGGCCCGGCGATAGGGTCGCTACTGGCACGCACTCTTCACGAGTCGAGGAGGAGTCGCTAAATTGCAGCGCTGGCAGGCTTCCCGTTGCCAGTGGTTACATTTTTTTTTGCAAAACAAGTTTGTTTATTCCGCGTTCTTATCACCTTTTTTCGTGAAATCTGCTACGTTATCTTATGTAAAGACAATTCTCGCTCGTGAAAACCGACGTTTTGAGAACTTACCACGCCCAACAAAGGCTGCACTAGACACGCCGCCTGTCGGACCGGGGTGTGCAGAACTATAAATAAAGCCCGGGTCTATTGCGTCTACACTACTTAAAAAACCCGTTGTGACGAGAGTCTAAATTAAGCCCTCCAAAAACCCTTCGAACTCGGAGGGCTTAATAAGCCCGAAAAACCCTTCGAACTCGGAGGGCTTAATAAGCCCGGGCTTTTCATCCCCGCGCTTTTAAAGAGGAACCGACCCCTTCAAATATAACGTCTATTTTTGCTGTGTCAAATGGGTTTGACACCACTCTATGGCTGGCAAAAATTTGGTGAAAAAATCTCAGCTCATTTTCAAACTACACACAAAAATGCATTTCTCAGATTTCAAATTTCCCGCTCAATTAGTGACGTCATTCCTAGAACCATTTCTATAGTCATCCATTGTAAACTGTACTAAATCTTTATCCTGGAGAGCCTATCAAGCGCACTTTCTGACTCAAAGTGTTGATTTAGGAGGATAAGTTCAAAGTAAACACTAACTGTCTCAGGAAGGATATTATTATTCAACAAACTGTCGTGATTGACTAAGATATCGAAATCTGTAAATATGGTATTTTCAATTATTTCTGAATTTTCACCTGAATTTCAGGTGTAAAGATTCCCACATGGCTGACTTATTGATTCTCAATCACGGCAACGTGGTTGACATTAGAAATATATTCTGTCCAGCTGTCTTAGATGCAGATATAGCACATTTTGCAATGGTCACTATATTGTAATGGTTCTCTGAATGACATCACTAATTGAGCGGGAAATTTGAATTCGAAAATTACATTTTGGTGTTTATTTCGGAAATGGGTGGAGATTTTTGAATCAAACTATTGTGAGTCCTGAAGTGATATCATAAGGCATTTTGAGGTGTAGGTAGCCCAGTTTGGCTGACCAAGTGGTCAGTTCCCCTTTAACAGGTGTAAACAGAAAAGCCCGGGTGCGACGCGGGCTTTTATGTAGTGTAAACAGGGCTAATATCGATTGTGGACCGTCATCAAACTTTCTTCCAATGAGGTCACTAGTCCAACCCCTCATCAATACTGCAATTTACCGCAGATCACTCGTGACATGAATCCATCAATTATGAATCATAGTCACCTTTACCTGGTATCCGCCCCTTTTCATGGCGATTTCATACACTCTGAGCGGTATAGGGGGAACAATCCGGTGTAAAAGAAATGCAGGTCCGCCCTGAACCAAGGTCCTACGGATGGGCCCCCATTCCTTAGGAACCATTGTCCTACGGGGACTTCCGTTCCTGGGTTACCAATTCTATATAACACGTAGGAATCTGATTACTATGGGACTGAGATTTCTTTTACAGAAGTGACAGAAATCAAAGTCCACGTGAACCATTTACGCCACCAGGCTTGTTATAATTCTTATGCAACAGCAAGAGTCGCAACACGTACAGAAACCTTGGTGTTTTGCCAAAAATCAATTTTAATTAATTAAGAGAAAAACGACATTTTGTAAAATGACTTTTTTCACAATTTTTGAAAAATCGTCCGATTTCAAATTTTCTTTCTTCATTACATTCAGCTTGCCTGACTGATCAACATTCCAGTGGGAAAAATATAGGAGGAAGGCTCCCCCTAAATAAATCCATTGGCACATCGGAGTAGTCCTAGGTCGGAAGTAAAGCCCGCGTCACACTGTGGCGACTTAGGAGGGCGAATCCCCGCGAACTAGAGTGAACCATTTACACCATTTAAGCTTGTTATAATTCTTATGCTAGAGTCGCAACACGTACAGATAAAAAACGGACATGAGAGTAATAACACTATGATAGTTTGTATATTGGCCTGGGGAAAAACACAATGTAAAACTTTTATTCCGCAAAAAGGCGGAATGTAAACAAACGCCTCGAGTCAACTTGGTTTAGAAGGTCTGCATTTCAGTTCGTGTATTAAATTCCATACTGTCGCGAATGAGATCCAGTTTGAAACCATTTGATATTTGTCGCGTGGAACGTGTAGAAGGCAGAGTAAAACAAGGACTTAGCAAAATAAGGTAAAGTTTCTCGGCAACGGAATGGAGCGAAACGTAACTTTGTGTGTTCTCTTTAACGAGGACACCTCTCTGTGAAGTACGTCATGGTTGAGTCCAATACTGGTCAGTCCTATCCGTATTGATCTCAGGAATCAAGACGTCTTCATATTAACGATAGAATTTGTAAGTTACAACGGTGTCTTAAACAGAGTTCCACTTTACAAATCCAGGTCGGATGAGATTGGCTACACCCCCGGGCTACACCTCTTGGAATGTAGAAATATATTCTGACTGAGGCCTCTGTGTGAAAGTTCAAATGAACGCCAGTTACTGTAGAACCCGCCTATTCGATTCTTTATAAGAAGTTCAAGAGTATCTTTTGGAACCGATTGCAATCTTTCTCTAGTTTGGTTCCGGAACCCACCGCTAGGGCTAAAAGGGTTCGGTATCGGCCTCGTTTGACCTTGACCCCACACACCAAAATCGATGTGTCTGACGTCACAGAGGATAGACTGGTTCCCGGTGTAATGTGTGAGAATGCCCCCCGTATTACAATGCCCGCTTTATTGTTCGGCGGACACTCAAATACAGAAAGACATGTTTATCAGTGCCTCCCTCATTGTCACGTTGCCGCTTATTCCGTCAATCTTTTGTTTGGGGGCATTGGCAAACGGAGCGGGGGGGGGGGGGGCAGTGAAAAACATTACACCGGTTCCAACATATCGTAGAGGTACATGTATGTTGGGATCGCGAACCGGTCCATCCTCTGTGACGTCAGCCACATCGATTTTGGTGTGTGGGGTCAAGGTCAAACGAGGCCGATACCGAACCCTCTTACTCCTACGGTGGGTTCGGGAACCAAACTGATCTTTCTCATGAACAGCTCTTTAATCGGATTGAGACCATTTTCATTTTCATTTTCATTTTCATTTTCATTTTTAAAAAGATAGTTCTTGGAGGCTGAAAGGAAATTTTTGTTTACTAAAACCGTCCATCGTGAGGTAGATTAATCATCATTGATCATGTTCAATGATTCACTTGTAACAGAAAATATATTGCCATTAAAAATAGCATATATTACAGAAAGATTAGAAAAGGGTTACTCGTGGACCTGGCCATCCGAATGGGCGAAATATGAGCACTGGTTAATTAACCAGTTATGGTTGATACTCTTGAAGAGACTGCAGCCCGTTCTTATTCTTTTAGGTATAATAATGAATCTGATGACAGTGGTTGTGCTCACAGTGGGAAAGGTTGGTAATATATCCACTCGTGTCCTTCTCATCAGCCTCAGCCTTGCCGATACATTAGTTATTTGTAATGATCCAGTTCGTGGGGTGATCGAAGTGGTATTTCGTTACTACCTACCTAGGACTACTCCGATGTGCCAATGGATTAATTTTGGGCGAACCTTCGTCCGACATTTTTCCCACTGGAATGTCATGTTCATTTCAATTGAGAGGTGGATTTGTGTTTATTTTCCTCTGAAAGCGAAAGCAGTATGCACCAAGAAATGGACGTTGGTGTCGCTCCTATCCGTTGCTGGGATCATAGTTTTAGTATGTTGGCCAAAATTGGGTTACTACTCGCGAAATATTTACGAATGTCTACTAGTACAAGCGTTTGGTGCCTACACTACTGCTGAAGTAGATTTCATTTTACCCGTTTTTTCCACGGCCATTCCATTCACAGGAATAATGCTTTGTAACATCGCCATTATCTACAAGATAAGACGGGGTTTTTCACAGCAGAGAAGGCTTCAAGACAGCCGGCATGATTCAAAAATGAGCAGTATGACCCGGATGTTGTTGGCAGTAAGTTTCACCTTCATAATACTTGTACTACCACAGGCGTGTGCCAGAGGCATAAATAAATTGATATATACGGTTTCTCCAAGTAATGAATCGTGGGCCCATTCGAGTTTCTATATTACCGTCCCAATATTCACCGTCCTTGATCTTCTGAACCACTGCATTAATTTCATTCTCTATTGCCTCACGGGGACTCAGTTCAGACGAGAATTCCTGAGGCTCATTAGATGTGGGGTTTATTGTCAGGGTAGAAAAAGGGAAAATTTGTCTTCAACCCTGCCTGCCTCTCGACGATAAATATGTGGAGTATCAAGTACTGTATTCTATTTGTATTTTCCTATCAGGGCTGAATTTTTGGCCCTGGGAAGTACAGTGTAAGGAAGATGCCATCTCTAGCTACTCAAAAGTTCCTCACTTGGATGGGGTCTTTTGCTTGCCCTTGTGAAGGCACCAGGTACCACGGCTTATATAAAAGGTTATCCATGTACGCATATTGCTGTGCCCTGAAGGGAGCAGCCATTCAAAGTCGATCGAGTCCTCGGCATTGACATTTGAGAAAATGGATGCGCCCCGCCTTAAACGGACTACGCACACGTAACACGCAACCTGCTTCATGTTATATAGCCTAACCATTCGACTGATTTTTTGCGGACCGGACACGTATCGAATCGTGTAGGCCTACCAATGATTCAAGCTTTGCTGTCCCATGCGACCGACGTGAAGAGCCAGGGATAATATCAGCTATGGCCCAGGCTAGATCCGAACCCGGTGTGAAAGTAACCTAGGTCCTAGTAAGTAGCGTCCGCGGGACCCTAACTCCTAGGATTCTAAGTCCTACGGACCCTAACTCTTAGGAATGTAAGTCCTACGGTCCTGGACAACTAGGAACTGTAGTCCTAGGAACAAGATTCTTAGGACATGAAAGGAACCAATGTCCTAGGACTGCGCCTCCTTAGGAATAGAGGTCCAACATTTAGAAAGAGTGGTCCTTAGGCGGACTTCCGTTGCGATAGAAATCTAGGATCCCAAGTCCTACTCACAATTTGCTATGAATCCACGTCCGCCGGACTTGCTTTCCTAGGAATGCAGGTCCGGCGGTTATGCTTTCCTCGGAATGCAAGTCCGCCGGACATGCTTTCCGAGACAAACAAGTCCACAAACCAACATTCCTCGAAATCAGAGTCTGACAGACCTACGATTCTAGAAATCCACGTCCAAAAGACATGTGTTCGCAGGAATGAGGGCCTATAAGGGCCTTATATACAAGGCTTCACGTGTATCGCATGCCGGAGTGGACATAATTCTGAATTTTAATTCAACCGAATTAATGTCTACATTAAATCGACCAATAGGATTTGATTTTTATATGTGGACATTTATTCTATTAATGTCCACATTAAATCGATTTAATACATGTACCAACATTAATTCGATTTAATGTCCATATTAAAATCGACTTAATGCCCACATTAAATCGATTTAATACCACCATTAAATCGATTTAATGTCCACATTAAATAAATCTTCTACTTCCGCCGATAAATACACCATCTACCAATCAGAGGAGCGTTTATAGCGGCGGATGTGCATGGGCTCGAATTAATGTAGACATGATAAAATGGAATTAATATCCGCATAAAAAAGTCTCCTTCGATTGGTCGATTGTGCATTTATCGGCGGAAGTGGGTGCTTGAATTAATGTGGACATTAAATCGAATTAATGGTGGTATTAAATCAATTTAATGTGGGCATTAAATCGAATAAATGTCCACAAATAAAAATCAAATCCTATTGGTCGATTTAATGAAGACATTAATTCGTTTGAATTAATGCGGATATTAATTCAGAATTATGTCCACTCCGGCCTGCGATTCCAGTCGCCTAGTAGATCATGCAAGATGCACCACAATGTTTTGTAATGATCGAAGATGACAAGAAAAAACAATTTAGGCTAAACAAAAGAACCGTTGCCCGACAGGGAGTCGAACCCGCAGTATTTGCTTACTCTGCAGGTATCCGAACCACTACACCACCAGTGACTGACTGACCGACGACCGAATATTTTAGCTCTTTGAATGCATGTCGTATTAAAGAGCTCTATAGATTATATTGTGTATTTAATGCAAAAGGGGAAGGACTTTGGTTACGGCGGACTTTGATTTCTGTCACTTCGACGTCCCCTAGTAATCAGAGTCCTACCTGTAATATAGGATTGGTAACCGAGGAACGGAAGTCCGGTTTTACAGCGGGACCACTCGGCTGTCAGGGCTCTTTGAGCATCAAGTAACCTAGGCAGGAGTGTAGGGTAATTGCTTGAAACAATATGCTTCTATAAATCATATATTGCAATTCATAGGACCTTTGAATAAGTACTTTCATTCCCACTACAGCGTGGCCGAGAGAAAATAATTGGTAATCAATTAGAAATGGGACACATTTTTTTCTGGGCCACCCTGTAGTACGGACGAAAAATTCAAAAAAGTGTTTAGGTCGTTTGGGGCCAGAATGATGTTTGTTGCTGGTTGTAAGAGTACAGTTGGTTTGAGATTCATTTCTCCCTAATGTTCCTCTGCAACACTGAAAAAAGTACGTTAACGTGACACAAAATCGTCGATTGGTCTGATTAAGCACTTTTTTACGACTTGTCCTAGAGGGTTCAAGTTAAAGGAGCACGGTATTGGATCTCAAATGCGCTATTTGACTGCCGACCTAGTTTTTCGTTTTTCGCTGAAAAACATGTTAATACCGATAAAAAAACATGTTTTCCTAGAGAAGAACAAGGATTTCTGACCGTACGTATAAAAACTTGGTACTTTTGGTGAAAAACAAGGCGTTTCTAATATTACCATGTTTTTATAACAGGATGAGAGGAAAACCTTGTTTTTCTAAAAAAACTTTGTTTTTCTGCAGAAAAACATGGTTTTTAAAAGAACCATGTTTTAAAAAAACTTGTTTTTCTAAAAGAACCTTGTTTTTCTAACAAAAAACCTTGTTTTTCTAAAAGAATGATAAATAAAAAGGCAATTTCCAGAGTGTTTGCGAATTTTCGACCCCAACCGGGGTCTTCTTCAGGCTGGAACTTTACAATCCGAAACTCTAGAACAGTCATATATTGTGTGTCAATTTTTGTGCTTTTCTTCTCTTTGGTTTTTCTAAAAGAAGCTTGTTTTTCTACTTCGCGCCCAGTCCCCATCATTGGTTGCCTATATGGTTAGCCTATGTCATGTATGTTTGAGCCCATGTACAAGAAACGGTTGCTCCGAAAATAATGACCCAAACACGGAGCGGCCGGGATGTGGAGAAACTTCCAACCTTCCACCTCCCGTGATGCCATGTTTATGACATGTTTATATTCAACTTCCAACCTGTGTCTGCCACCTAAATGACCGCATCACACCATTCGGAACCGCGGAAAAACTTCCGATCGGGGATTCTAAACTTTAGCCGCAAAAAGTCCCGAATATGCTTTAAACGCTGCTCACAGAATTTAGGTTTGATGAGAAGCGATGTAAAATGGACAACTCTATACACAGTAAATGTATGCACATCATGTCCTTTCTTTTAGTCTGAACTTTTGACAAGGTCCTTTTAACAGCTCCATTATTTCTTCATTACGGGATGTCAGTTTCTATGTTTGATATAATTGTCTTGGTGAAGTTTTAGCAATTTAACCAACACAACAAATCAGAATCATTGGAGAGTTTGTGGGACCTATTTCAATGGAAAACGAGTGAGTCAACCAGAGGGGTTCTAATAATTTTTTTCCAGCGCTGTATATCGCAAATTGTCGGTAAGAAACTGATGTACATGTACACCCTTAGTCAATAATAAATGCCCAGCTAATTTTCCGGCATATCTCAATGAATATTTTTCATAGCCACGTTTTCTTTTCAATGAAAAGAAAACGTGGCTATGAAAAATATTCATTGAGATATGCCGGAAAATTAGCTGGGCATTTATTATTGACTAAGGGTGTACATGTACATGTATCTTGCACCAACACTGGACTAAGCATGAGTGCACTTCCTAATCGTGATGCCGACGGTGATGGCAAGCGGAGTGTCCACTTATTCCAAAAACCTATATTTTTGCAATAAAACTTAGTTTTATGTACATCGTAGAAAAGCTGTGGTTTTAGGGACGCTCAGGGCTGCAGACGTCATAGAGACTTGGGATGTCTCTGTAAAGTTCCACAAGTGGCAATGTTCTCCTTTGACCACTCGCCTGCATTCTCCTCTCGTTCATCCAGTGTACTCATCGTAGGAAATGGTTTGTGGCTTTGAAATTCGCGCTTGTAGTCATTAAATAACCTGTTTCAATTGGATAATCTGCTCCGGCATGCCGACGGCGTCCCTACGACCTACTACAAAATCAAACATGTTTGATCCGATCGCAAGGCCTAAGTTCCTGCCTGAGGCGGTCGCAGGCATGAAATTGACCATAGTTCAGCCTGCGGCGAAAACCTTGTAGCTGATCCACTGCTACGGTCCGATCCCAGGCGAGACCGCAGATCAGGTTGTAACCTGGTCCTAAGTTCGCCTGCGGCGAAAAATCGGGACAGTGGATCACGGCCTTTAAGCATGGCGCACACGAGCGACTAAAATGGGGGCGACTACCGATGCGACTACTAGGTCGCATGCGATAATTACCTTTGAGGTCGATCAGTGATGTCATCCGCGACATCACTGATCCCCCAGTGAAGCATTTGTCGCAAACGAGTCAAAAAAAACTAAAAATATGTTCAGTCGCTCCTGTAAGTCGCAAGGCTAGTCTCCTAGAAAGTCGCTCAAAAAATCGCTCGTGTGCGCCATGCTTTAATGGCTATATTTATGTTATCGTAGGTCGGCTTCTTTGGCAAATTGCCCAATTCACGAAAGGTCAAGATCATTTACAAAGGTCAAGGTTATATCCAATTTTCCACGTTTTCGCACGAAAAAATTGAGAAAGCTGGAATTCAATCGAATCGCATTATGCCGTACTAGATAATAATGTCATATTTGTCTTAAAAACTTCCCCATTTCTCCTAGTTTCATTGGACCCAGGAACTGGGCTTTGTACAGGAAAATGGCATCCGATGTACCGCTAACTGCTGATTTCTAGACGGGAACCCGGTCATACTATTTTACATCAGGCTTTTGCATATGTTAGGACCGGGCGTGCCTATCGCATTCGTGAATCCCTGATTGGCCGTGGCTAGCACAGGTGCCTAGTATAGGAACTATTATGTTGATATCTTTTCTATTTTCAACTCCTTCGTGATTGGTGGATTCCCTGGGTCAAATATAGGTCACCTTCTATCTGCATCCCGGTGAGTTTTCGCGAGGCAGAAAACTCACCGAAACATACGAGCACACGCGAGCTATCTGCTGAGCAAACGGTCTTATCCGTTCCCGAGTGACGCCACGGACCTCCCATTCCTCTCGGCGGTAGAGTACTGGGGAATAAATACGGCGCCCGCCGGGGAGGAACGAGAGATATGCCGAACTCCACCTAATGCGTGAACTGGGGGTGGGCNTTGGGCCCCATATTGTGCAATAATATTGCGCCGTGTATGGGCGGCTTTAGATTCTATCACACCAGTTTGGTGCAGTGGCATTAGGTCGGAAGATGGAGATTAGCTGGCTCATATTCACTAAAAACCAATTACAACTGGGCGATATTTGTCACATCTCGCGAGAATTTCTTTCTTGTCCCGAGATTTTTTGGGAATTGGTACAAAATGTATTAATGACCCGTCGTGTGGACTTATTTCGATGTGTTTCGTGTTCCGTTCATTGATTGTAGGGTAAAACGAGGTTGCAGTTTCGCGATATGTCAGTTTACCCGTACCCTGTTTAATAAGGCCATCCTTGGGGTCCGGGATTTGATGAAGTACTAGAACGCAAAGTCGTGGTAGTCCTACAAAATAAATTGTCTTCAATTTTTTTTCAAATCGTTGGGTGTAATCAGAACATTTAAAATTAAACGCCTTAAATTGATATAGTATCTCTTTATACCCATACTTCCTGAAATGTGAAGCCAGGTATAACTTTCCAACAACGCCTCTCATATAATGCACACCTTCCCCAATACGGTAAGGCTTCCGTCCTAGCGGCAAAGGTAAACCATTTATAAGAAGTAGATCAAAATGGCCTGATCGATTGGATGTCTTGACGTCATATATAGTGTAATATCCACGCTCGTGAGGTCTAATTGGACAAGTCATCAAAATATTGTCTTCAGTTCCCAACTGCATAGAATATGGGGTTCTCGGTTTGTAGCAGGGGTCACTTTTGGGTACCCTGACCTTCCCAGGGACGTTTCCTTGCAGGGTATCAAAGAGAAAACATTTCCTGTAGCCCCTCACTCTGTTGAAAAGGAAAATAAATACTTGCATGTAGAAGATACCGTCCATGAAGCCTCGAAGGTTTTGATAGAAATGTTTATTGTGTGTGAGTTTGAAGCCTTTGCCGTCTTTCCTTCGGTAAACTTGTGTAGTAAATAAAGGAGAATTACGAGGGGGTAGTTTGAATACAATTATGGCTCCACTTAACCAATCGAAAAACCAGTAGTTACCTTCTCGAAGTGATATAGGTGGCAGAAACCTCTCAGGCTTCCGTTTCGTAAAATGAACAATCTTGTGATCCTGTAGTTTCGTCAAACACAAATGATAACCCAATGAAGGGTGGGTCTTGGTTGCGAGACCAAACCTGCGAGGGTGGAGCTAAAATGTAGTCCAAACCCAATCTCGTACCCAGATCTACCTCATCCGAGGATATCTCTGGCAAGGGCTACGACTTGTCCAGCATTGTGTACACACAGGCTGCGCGAGACTGCTTGCGTGAGACTGCTTTTGCACAGACCTGTGTACGCCGTGGAACGCATCACATCGGCCAGATTTGGCCGACGTGTACGTCCGCGACCTCATCACAGCGTAGGAATAAAATAAGTCCCAAGTGACTAGCTTAAAGGAGCACGGTATTGGCTCTCAAATGCGTTATTTGACTGTCGACGTAGAGGGAGCCCCCTAGCGGCAGTAATACGAACTACAGAAATGCATTACAAAATGTACGGAGGAAATCGGGTCAACTCGCCAATACGTCGTTGGTCCCTGCGTTGGAGAGTGGCACAGTGGCGCCGGCTGTCGAGAAAAAGTGGCAATACCGTGCTCCTTTAACATTCTTTGTTTAATGCAAAAATATTTACAGATTTTTTGTGAATAATTGTATGGCAAGTAACAACTATCATAATAAGTGAGGTTTGTAGGTATTTTGATCCTAGTAACTACGGGGATCGAGGGATCACATGATCAGCCAAGCCAAGTAGTTCGCTGTCAATCACCGGGCGCCATCTTGATTTCCCACAAACCTGTGTGCACGGCGTAACAGATTGGTGCGAGGCAGGAGCGCCTTCTGTTGTAACAATGACTTGTCCAGGACTTCTGGACGACCGCTGGCAGCGTGCCAGAATGTTTGTTTCACACAATATTTCGTTCTTCGATGACTGAAAAATATCACATATGCCTAAAAAGCACCCCGAAAACACGAAGTTGTTTGAGTATTAGAGCAATTTCAAACGAATACCGGTATAGTTTAGTTGGGAACACCATGCCGCGGGTGCCAGCCTCGGTGTAATTCGCCTCAAAATTAGTATATCGCGTGTTCCTGAAGTCGTCAGCCCTTTCCAGTGGTGTTGTAGGAACATAAACCCACTGGGGACGAGTTTGGTCCAAACCCGAGGTGCGTCGCCGAGGGTTTGGACGGAATTTTTGCTCCACCCGAGCGAGTTTGGTCTCGCAACCCAAGACCCGACGCCGAGGGTAATTTCTATTCTAAAATACCTCAAACTAAACATTCATACATGTATTTACGTTCAGTGCAGTTTGATTGCAGATGAGGGGCCGTATTCAAAAAGGGTGTTTAAGACTTAGACGCGTGTAACTTCGTCAAATGCATGGTTGAAGTGTGTGCATTTAGTGAAGTTACACGCGTCTAAAGCGGGTGATCCACTGTCGCGATTTGGGCTTGAGACGGGGTTGCGGTCCCTTGCGATCGCCTTATATGGCAATCGGAAGTCCTTATAAGGTAACCGCAAGGGAACGCAACCGCGTCTCAAGGCAAAATCGCGACAGTGGATCACCCGCTTATGTCTTAATCGCGCGATTATCACCCTTTTTGAATAGAGTCAATCGGACACGGCATCCGGATCATGGAGGACCCAACGTCACTGAAGCGGCGAATCCACTGTCGCGATTTGGGCTTGAGACGGGGTTTCGGTCCCTTGCGATCGCCTTATATGGCAATCGGAAGTCCTTATATGGTGACCGCAAGGGAACGCAACCGCGTCTCAAGCCAAAATCGCGACAGTGGATCACCCGCTTAAATCACTCACGGTGTAACAATCCTGTACATCGCGCCTACATCGCGTACAACAGTGGGTGATTTCAAAGTTGGTTTTAAAGGATAACTAGGGGAATTATCCAGAAGAAGAGAAATGAAAGAAATAAACCAACCTTAATGTTCTACACAATGTTATCTTTAAAAACGCCGATGATTTTTATTCCAAAAATTCACCCTAATGCTGTAACAATGTATTTAATCCACAAACGAAGTAAGCTCATGGGGGCAGCCATGTTTCTGTTTATTTTCACTATCTCTCCTCCAATGCTGAAGAGCATGACATATTGGGTGCAATCACGTGACCGGCTGCCCCATGTTGTTTACACAATGCCATCATGGCCAGCTGACAGCGACAGGTTTGTTTTTGCAATCTTTTTTGTGTCAGGTCCAAGTTGTGT
>NMRB01004253.1:29885-41515 GCA_002633025.1 Notospermus geniculatus
TTGATGCATTAGCCATTTGAAACTTACGCACGAGATACCAAGGTATTTTAGAATTGTCGAACAGAAACTCATCTTGACTACCAAGGGTCTGTGACATCGCTCCGCCATCCAACTACGCTGACACAAAACCTTGACGAACTTCGCTGGTAAGCTGTTTCCAACCGGATGTTCCTGTTTGTGGACTGACTCCCGCTGTTAGTTTTATAATAACCGTTTTTCATCATGGATCGTTAACAATTGCAATGAAACTGAACATGTCTAAAAAACACGTCAGTCTTTCTGTACACCTACCTTCTCTGTTTTAGAAAATTTCGTAATTTTTTCTAAACAGCATAGTTCATGGGAGTAGTGGGTGAATCGCAATCGAAAAAATGGCTGGACAATGTGTGACCATCCTCGTTCCTAATACTTGCCAACCACAAAATACGCAGCGGTTGGTTTAACTGGCTTGTTGCCAACCTGGCAGCAAGGTTGGCCAACAAGTGTCCAGATTGGTGCACGGCAACTCGAGGTGGGAGAGAAACAGAAATCCTGGCGAAGGTCTCCATGGGTGTGTGCGTCCGAAGTACGAGGTAGTACAGACACATGCTATAGGCCATGAAGCCGGTGATCCACTGTCGCGATTTGGGCTTGAGTCGGGGTTGCGGTCCCTTGCGATCGCCTTATATGGCAATCGGAAGTCCTTATAAGGTAACCGCAAGGGAACGCAACCGCGTCTCAAGGCAAAATCGCAACAGTGGATCACCCGCTTGATGACAGAAACTATAACTCATGATGGTTGTATTTTGTGGGTGTATCAAAAAACTACAACCAAACTACTGGTGATATCGATGTCATCTGTTGGACTGACAGATGTATCAAATGTCACAGGCGATTTGATCCAGGGTGGAAAAAAACGGCATGCTCCCACAAACATTTATCATCAATAACTTTCTGTGCAAGATGCCTAGAGTAGATTGTCCAATATTCAGTGATCAGGGCGCCCATATAATTAAGAGTAATATAGTGTAGAATGCTGATGATTTTTTTTTCAAATTTAAGTCAGGTCGAAGCACATGGTACATGAATTTGCCACCAAAATATAAACAGCTGAATTTTGCAAGAATTGATCGGGATAAGTAGTGTAATTTATAAGTTAGTATAATCCCCGTGTGTAAGATGAGTTTCGAATCGGGCCATTACATTCTGACAACTACATGTACATGTACTTCAGATTATAAACTCTCTATTGTAGGCCTAACGCACGGTATACGTTTACTTTCTTATAGAATGGTTTATTTTGTTCGATGTATAAAATCCCATTATTCCCGTCAATGGTCATACGACCAGGTTTATTACTATTGTAACCGTAAAAATCTATATTTAACTGTCTGGCTGCAGACTGTTCGAAGGATAACGGCATAGGTTCTTTTGGAAAACAGTCTACTTGGTATCCCATAAGGAGCGACCTCTTTTGGTGAACATTATAACAGTGTGCAAGAAACACACCTGTAACCCTGTTGACAGCCAGGCGCGTGCACTGTAAAGGAGTCATTATCAGCTGCGTTTGCTTCGCAGGATTTTTGCTTAGTATATCGCGAAAAATGATAATTTTGAGTGAGCTGGCAGTAGTATAGGTTACAGCCATATCATTTAGACGATAAAAATTAAAAACGTACACATATTTCTTATATCTAAGGGATGCGTCCAGTTTATGACGCAGTGTTTTATTATGAATAAGAAAGAAGTGGAAATTACTGTGGCGTTTTCTCTTATGCAAAGTGTATATGTGCACGGAGTCACTGTGGCCTCCACTAACGTGGCATAAAATTGCAAAGAGTTGCATATCTTTTATTTCGATCTGCAATCTATGACCGTCATTTCTCAACGTACATAAGTTGCAAATCGCCCTATTTGGCATCAAAAGATGGCCAGTGAAATTCCCAATTGAAAAATCATATACTTCCACGATTTTTTCGACTTTGCAAGTCCCCCGTATTCCTTTGTCCGTGTAGTAAAAAAGAAATAAGTAAGTTGACGAAGTGATTACAAAGATGTTTCGGTTCCCAACTTTATTCCTTCGTGTCCTGTCGATGGTGTAATAAAAATGTGACCATTTGTACCGGAGATTCGATTGAAACGCCTCACCACTGTGGTTAGGACTGTACACTATGACCCTATGCCAAGGAACCGGATGTTCCATATACCTCACTATTATCCACAATTCTGTGGGATGAAACTCTATCTGAAGTTCTCGTCGTTTCACCGAAATTGGAGGAAGTAATACCAAGTGCTTGGTTAAACCGTAACGGAGAAGGACGTCGTTCTACAGGTTGTTTCAGATCAAATCTTCAAGTTCAACGAAACTAGAAAGCGGTGACTTGTCGCTCTACATTTATGACTCAGTCACAAATTTGATGCAGCAGCCTCCGGAGGATATCTTGACATCGGTGGTTTTTTGCGACGTTGCGGCCTGGGACGGATTTTCCAACATATTTTTTACATATTGAAAAAGATGGTTTTCGACGGGCACCCCCCCCCCCTCGTCGGACACTGGTCAGTAATCGGCCGATTTCTATCGGATTTTGTTCCGACGAGTTGAAATATGGTTGGCCGATACCGTCCAGTCCTCCACCGATGTCCCAGCGGGTATCGGCCCGCCGTCCGTCCGGCAATCGGGTAATTTTGTAGATCGGCCGGACATCCGAGGGGACTTGGTCGTGCACACGTTGGTGGCTGGCGGGATACATGTCGGACTTCCACCAGTGTCGATTACCTAATCTAAATGGCCTAAAATCCCACTGTTGATTTTAGACTCACATTTAGCTCACGTTTTTCGTGAATAGTGAGATTTCGCAAATCTGACGAAACAGGACGTACGAAAATGTATTTCTGGAGATGGTTGGTACCACAAATTTCCCTGCTGCCGGTGCGTCTTTTGGCATATCACGCACGACCGAGAGTAATGGTGCATCTTGAATTTTTGACATTTCCACTTCGTAGATACGAAGTGGAAACAAAAGATAAATTTCAAAGTTTAATAATATACACCGTAACTCTATCGGTCTAACGTCATACGCAAAAAGACGCTCTTGCAACCTGCGTTTTAATATTTGTGGTACTAACCATCCCCTGAATTACATTTATGTCATGGAAATGAAGTTCAATTTCGCATTTCGTACTTCGATTTTCGTCAGATTTGCGAACCCTCACTATTAGGCCTCATTACCTTTTTCTGGTACATCCTAGCCCCAGGGTATCCAAACGCCTCCGATTTCCCCATACATGTTCCTCTTTTCTTACTCATCTGACAGACGAAACCCTTCGCTTCACCTAGTGCGGCAAATGTTGTACATTTCAATTGGAAACACAAGATGGCGCAGGCAAGATTCGAACGGACGTGTTGCTGTGGTATATGTGGTACCTGTATACCCCAGTCCAACACGACCTTCTGAAATTTCCTGGCAGCAGCGTCTATCATATTTGTTTGACTTGTTGATACCGAATAAAACAGAAAATTGCTGCCGCTTCAAAAACATCAGCATTATCAGAACTCAATAACGAGATGATTTCTGGTATTATAATGAACTAATAATATCATACGTAACAACTGTTTCAGCACTCTGTCTGACTATATATTATATTCCGCTGAGCGCTCGGATGCAAAAATGCACATTTTCCAACACCAGATGAATTATAACAATATATGTTTTCATTTGGCTTTTTCTACCCTACATTCTCTGGATCCGAAGAAATTCAGACAAAATTATATCTCCAAAGTTTGCCATCCATGTCCTTATTCAGCAGCCGTTGTTCAACGTTCAACCACACATATAAACTTAAACTTAAGCTATAGTTTAAGATAAATACGAAGCTTGTATCTATTACAAGGTATACCGTGTCAAAGATTTGCTGAGTTGGCGCCCCATAGAATACGAACTCTCGAATGCGCGTGCGTGGACTGAAATAAGCATTTATAATAGCGTTGTGTATATTAGTCATGTTTTATATTTCTTTCAAGTCAGCAGCCAAATATCTGTGAAATTCCGTTGTTGTCATTTACGTTGATCTAGTGAGACGTTCTGTTGATGAGGAAATATCCAAATGCTTCGTTATCATGGTTTAAGGCGCCGCTCCACGTGACAGTTTTCTGTCGAAAGTTTGCTGTCAGATAGTCAATTATTGCTGTCAGACAGCAATATTGCTGTCAAACAGTACCGTCCTGTACGAATAGACTATCTGACAGCAAACTTTCGATAGAAAACTGTCACGTGGAGCGGCGCCTTTAGGCGCTACTCCACTAAACAGTTTTCACTGTTAAAAGTTGCTGTCTGAGAGAAAATTTCTGGTGGATAACGAAACGGCAGTTACTTCCGAGAGTGCAGAAAAATTTTCGGAAGTTTGTAGAAGTTACTGCTGTCAAGTGGAAGGACTATTGAAAGATTATGTCATACTAGCAAGAACTCGTGGCAATCGGCGATTCTGAGTTTGGCCGAGGTTGGAATGCACGGCACAGCTGGAATTGGTTCAATCATGGTGTGCGGTGGGGAGAATTTTAGAAAGCAATCGAACAACACCTTTAAAACAGTAAAATTGCTCCCAGGACAAAGTGCTCTTCGCAAATTAAACCACGCGTTGCATCAGGATATGGTATCCTCTATTACCATGCTGAATTTCGAGGCAAAACAAAGGTTCTAAGTGTAACTTTTATTGAGCCGACTTCCAGCATTATTATATAGATAGTAATACGTAAATGACTCGCGGCACACTTTATAAATTTGAAGTGGATAGACGTTTGACATTTCTCTCGAAAGTTGGCTGACAGAAAGTTTCGACATAGGCCTAATCTGTCCAGTGGAGTAGCGCTGCGACAGAATGGCGACTGAAAATGAAGTCATGCACTGTTAGAAAAAACAGTAGATTTTACAGAAATTTTTTTACAGAATCAGTTCGTAAATGATAATAATGGGACTTTTTTTGTTATTTTACATGTAACTTCACCTGTAAATATACAGAAAGTGCTGGGGACTCTGCTGCAGGCACTTTTCTGTAATTTTATCGACAAAATTTCTAACAGTGTGGCACTGACAGGTCTACACATTCAAAAGAATGACACATTTCAAAGTTACATGTTTTTGCTGATCTTCTGAGGACAGGCTGAAATATAATCACGATGTGCTTAATTTTACTTCGGGCGCCTGTGAACTTGGCACATGTACACTCTCGGTCATAAGTAAATCCGCACCAGATATTCTTGATTTACTCGATAACTACTATTTTTCCCAATTTTTCGACATGTGAAAGCCACATGCACTGTCTCATACATCCTGCTTCAATTATTCAAATCGACCAACATCCCTGTCTTCCACAGCAGTTCAAAGAGGGCATGGTGGTTTGGAGGTTTCACCAACTGAAGTTTTCATCAAATTTTTCACCTGCACAACCTTCAGCCTTGCTTATTAAAGGAGTTAGACGCCGAAGTTGTAAACAAGCTGGTTTGTTTACAAACATGGTCGGCAAACTAGTGTTTTTCCTTTCTGCAGGTGGCAGCACCAGTAGCGCCCCGTGATCGTTAGACTGGTTCCCGGTCCGATGCAACTCACTCACGATATTCACGTCAGTACATATCACCGACAATAGGTGGCAGCACCGCAGGCGTCGCGTG
Source organism: Notospermus geniculatus (assembly GCA_002633025.1). NCBI lineage: Eukaryota > Metazoa > Nemertea > Pilidiophora > Heteronemertea > Lineidae > Notospermus > Notospermus geniculatus. The sequence goes on from NMRB01004253.1 coordinate 35,530, forward strand.
GATAGAGAACCAGTGAGTGAGTGTTTACAACTTCGGCGTCTGACTCCTTTAAGCGACAGTCCAGTGAAAATTTTCCACAAATATATCAAGATCTCGCCAAAAATTGCATTTTTGTCCATAATCTCAGCACATGCTTGGCAACCAGTGAACCCAACTATGAGATGGTCCCTTAGACTTGTTCCCAATGTTGAATGTTGGCTAGTTGAACAGGCCAATTGTTATTCAAAATCCCTGTGGTTGGAGTAACACCAACACCTTGTAAATAGTGGGTATCTCAAAATGAGTTTACCATCATCAAACAGCCCTGTTCACCTGCATGACGATAGTAAAATCATTTTGGTACGCACGGCAGAATGCTCCATTCGTAACACTTCGGGTATTTCCGTCATGCTTCGGTAAAGACTCTCGTAAGTCATACAGTCATGCGCGGAGCGATTCTGGTCCTGATCACGACCAGTTGTCAGGCTGCGGCATAGCCTCGCGCAACCAACCCCTCGTTCATACTCTGAGGTCGTCAGATCGAGGATCTGGCACAGAAATTCTTATTGTTATTGGGTCAGTGACCTTATTCCGATGATTCAAAATACGGGGAGCTTCGCTGATTGGCTAGTCGCTACCGTGCATCATGGGTCTCAAAAGTTGGTGGCGTAGGCTGCAGGAGGAACATGGCTGCGCCCAAAGAACTTGAAGCGTGCAAGAATCGCCTCAATTTGTTTTGTCAAGTCAATTTATAGTGTGTTTCATTCGAATTTCAGACAAGTATGTTAATATTCTTTCGATTGGGGAGGAAATTATACTATAAAAAGTGCGGTAGGCCTAACAGCAAGGGCTACAAAATACTTTTAGTTTTACTCGCATGCTGCATGCTTTTTGCATTGATTGTGCATGCATGCATGCATGCATGCAGTGCAGTGTAGTTGTGTTCTACGTCATCATCGGTAGATTGTCCGCCATGATGGTTTTACAAGTCAAAGTAATCATATAGACCAGACTCTAAAATTGGACATTGCAAGAGTCTGGTGGCACGAGACAAGCTGCGGCATCCCTCATTTCAGGTAGTAACCTCCATGACCTCCGCAAAGAAAATGTAAAACACCTGCAAAACCTTGTTGTCTGAAGCCTTGCTCATCGCCCAATATCAACAAATTAGCCTATAGGCCTATTTGATAAGCTGTATGTAAACTTGGAAGTGACACTTCAATAATCGGGTTAATTACATAGGCCTATTTGGTGACAATGCTGGGCAAGTGCGAAAGTAGCTCTCGCCGCTAACCTTAATGACAATAATTGTAATAAAATCCCGAATAAAATCCCTCAAATCTTTACGCGGTGGAATTCGTGTAAATCGTATGGACACCCTTCAGTCAGTAAACTAATGAGTATAAAAGTACACAAAATGATGTGTGAGTTTTGTCACTTCAACACTACTAGTATATTCCGCGAACTATTTCTTGGTGGAAGAACACTCCGCCAGGTCTGTGTAATCGGCGTGCCGCATTACAAATCCTTCCATTTTCAATATGGCAACTTTCGTATGACATTAGAGTTTGAAACCTGGCACAGACAGTTTCGAGCTCTAAGTTGAGAATGAATCAATGTGTTCATAATAGGGAGGTTTAGAAACCAAACGATAAACGTAAACTTTACGACAACCAACGTTACTTTTCATACTACAGATTAACCAGTGTTTACATTGCATTTTCGGTACAAAAATAACGTTGTCGTTAACGTTTTGTTTACGTTTATCGTTAGGTTTCTAAACCTCCCTAATTACTGCAACAGCGGATCATCGGGTGTTCAGAAGCCGAACACTTTCTGTCTCCCTTTTGCACTAACCAGCACACCATATCAGGGCCCGGTTGCACGAAACTCACGACAGCGCTATCTTGGTGTTAGCGCTATCTTCATGTTAAATGACGTAAAAATCCATTGTTCTTTTACGTCATTTAACATCAAGTTAGCGCTAACACCAAGATAGCGCTGTCGTGAGTTTCGTGCAACCGGGCCCAGAAGTGGGGCGGTCAGAATAGTGCAGTGGAGATACCTAGCGCCTGTCACCTCTGTGTTCCTGGTGCGATTCTCTCTGGGACTCAGATTTCTCTCTACTTTTATGTAAAACTCACCCAACACTAGGGCGATTTCGCAAATCTGACGAAAAACACGAAATACGAAATTGGACTTCGTTTCCACGACGTAATGTATTTCAGGAGATGGCTGGTGAGGACGTTTGTAAGTTCTTTAAGAACTTTTGTCCAAACCCTATTCTTGTGCAGTTAATGGGCCGAATTTATAAAACATAGCAAAAGCTTACAAGCCAAAGCCCCAAGGCCAAGCTTTTGCTTGTCAAGGAGAAGTACAAGCCAAATAAATTGCTGACAAACATATTCATAATCAATTGCTTAACCTAATGATCTTTTCTTATAACGCCAAGCAAGATTTTCTATCTGATGAAGCTAATGCTCACTAGACAAAGCTTCTGCTAATTCTTATAGGGAGTTGCTTGTTCTATGAAGCAAAAGCGATATTTTATAAATACCTCTTCAAGAAAAAGCCCAGAAAAAGCAAACGCTAGTTTTTATGAATTCGGCCCATTATATCTGCAATAAAAATATGTTTAAACTAAGGAGATGGCTGGTACCACAAATTACGCCTGCTGCAAGAGCGTCTTTTAGCGTATTACGTATACCGATAGAGTTACGGTGTATATTAAACTTTGAAATTGATCTTCCTTTCCACTTTGTAGATACGAAGTGGAAATTTATAAACTCAAGATCCACCATTACTCCTTCGGTCTTACATGATATGCTAAAAGACGCACTGTCATTGGTACCAACCACACATTAGGTCCTGGAAATGAAGTTGAATTTCCTATTTCGTACTTCGTTTTTCGTCAGATTTGCGGAATCTCCCTTGTCTGAACAGCAATAGCAAGACACGTTAAAGGAAAGGTAAACCCTGGCCAAAACCTTCGTTCTGTAGGTTTTCTGTATATAGACAAACGTTTATGCCCTGAAAAAAATTACTGATAATACGCAGTATAAGAATAAATTGAGCAAATTTGATGTTTTTAGCCAATTCATGAAGCGCGCCATTCATGTCTAATTACCGCCGTCTCTCGCGAGGACTAGCGGGATTATGACGTTTTGCCCACCCATACAATACCATCATGGCGGCTTTGTTGCATTGTTTGCATGCAGCGGATGGGGATCAAATTGATCAGTGACTGCGATATTCCATTTCGCAGATTAAATCGCGGCCATGTGAACGAAACTAACTCGCACCATGCACAATCAAGCTGTTCAGCGAAGTGCATCATGTGCGTATGTGGGCCTGTGTGTATGTACATGATGTATGTTTGTGTATAGGCCTGCTATTGTTTGGGTGGCGCACTCGTCACTTCCGGTTGAGAGAAAACGCGAACCCAGCGAAACGGGCTGCCGATTTTTTTATCACTAAAAAACTATATGTAGGTTCAGTGTACATGGCTGATAACTTGCATAGTTTTCTTTTTATACTTAATGGTTCTATACAAACTCTAACATCCCAGGGTTTACCTTTCCTTTAAGCTAATGGCTCTCAACTCAATACTGAAAAGAATGTTCTATGCAGCGCTACAACATCTACTATTCTTTGTACATGTCATTGTTAAGAACAATGAGGTCGGATTGTCATGATTGTTGAAAAGCGGAGAATAACATTTTACAATCAATTGATCGATACGAATGGAATGTAAAAACGCAGACCTCTATGGCAACCGATTTGTCCATTTATTCCAAACAGTAAGTTTTTGCTCTGGAAACTTANTCATGCACACAGATTGGCTGGCACATGATCAAGTACCCTCGGCCTCCATTTTGAACCACGTGGATTTCATTTTAATTGACTGCTGTATAGTCCGCATGTTTAGTGGTCTATTGATTAATCTGCCACGCCTAAATCCCCTGCATGAATATCACTAATGATTAGTGAATGTATGAAACAAGTAGCCCACGCTTGTTGGTGAAAAATGAGTGAAACTGCGGGTTCTCTCCAACTTCCTGCGCATGTCCAGCTTGACTACTTCCGGTTGCCAATACTATTGGCTCAGCTCTGCTGTGGAGATCGGGTTCTCTCCAATTGTTCAGGGGTCCCAAAGACCAGGCGAGTGGTGAAACAATCTTGGCGTTAGGTTCATCTTGGCGTTAAGTTCAGAGGGTTTAACCCAAAGAAAGATAACGCCCTGGTGCAGCTGCACGTGAGAGTTTTTCTCGCGCGAGTCGGCGACTCAACCGGCACAAAATTATGGGCGGTTTCAGCGACTGGCGCGTAAGCAACGCGTCGGGAAAGCGTTCANGCTTTTAGTTGTAGGCTGCGATTACATAAAGCCACACGGTATTCCGACAAAGGGTTCAGGACCGTGAAGCCATTGTTGACCGGCGTGTAACTCTATAGCCGTGGTTACACTACATAAAAATACCCGTGTTTTTCCAGACCCGTGTCAAACCCGTGTGTACGAAAATCTCGGCGAGAGGTCACACCACTACACTGTAGTTAAGTAGCCCGGCGACAGTTGCGCTGCAAACACTTGACTCTTCGGTCATTTCTGAATTGGCACACATTGTCGGAGGCGCGAAAACGACGCCACTTAATGGCTGCGCCATCTGTTGCCGTGCGAAGAACTAACGAACACACGGGGATTTCGAAAAGCACGGCGAGATTGCCGTGTCTGAAAAACCCGCGTTTTTCAGACACGGGTTTCTTGAAGCCCGGCAAATCATAGGTGTGACCGCAAAAAACCCGCGGATTTTATGTAGTGTAACCACGGCTTATGTAATCGCTGCCTAACGGAAGCTGACAATGGTGACTGCCCATTGAGAACCATCTCGCACAAGAAAACTCTCACGTGGAGCAGGGCCGTCCCGCCATGTTGACAAAAATCAAACGGCCCATGAGTGTTCAGCATTTGGGCGAATAATCTTCCGGGAGAAAAAAGAATGCACGGAAATCTTCATGCCTACCACTGCTTTTATACTTACCCAGTCTATATGCAATAGATTACGCATCCAAGCCTTCCAATTTTGAAGTTACTGGGACCACACTTGACTGTCTCAGTATCTTCAGTTTCCCAATAACGTCTCCAGAACGCATAATAAAATATCGACTTGGCGGTATCATGCATGTTGCCTCAAAGACGAAACTACGTGTAGCCTATAGCATATAGAAAGCTTTGAGAGCAGGAAATACATTTACCATTGATTCCTGCAAAGAGTTGTCGGAAGATATGCAAGAAACTTTGTACTGGTAGATTGAGAAGCTGCATTAAACACAATAATTGTACGCAAAAGTACATGTAGAGAAGAACTACTGGGTCCTTTTCCGAATACCGGTCAGTCGGCAATTTTCTACAGCAACACATTTTGGGGCCCGCTGGGAGCTTTTCTAATGCCTCGTTCGCTGCGGTTTACAATCAGACACGCCCCGCTTGCTGACCATTTCCACTCAACCCTATTCGGAGCCTCACCTGAAGCACTAACGCATATGAACAACCGGTGACACCTGTATTCGGAAAAGAACCCAGTATTATTATGTAGAGAAGAACTATTATGTAGAGAAGAACTATTATTATGTAGAGAAGAACTATTATGTAGAGAAGAACTTTTATTATGTAGAGAAGAACTATTATATGTAGAGAAGAACTATTATATGTAGAGAAGAACTATTATGTAGAGAAGAACTATTATTATGTAGAGAAGAACTATTATGTAGAAAAGAACTATTATTATGTAGAGAAGAACTATTATGTAGCGAAGAACTATTATTATGTAGAGAAGAACTATTATTATGTAGAGAAGAACTATTATGTAGAGAAGAACTATTATGTAGAGAAGAACTATTATTATGTAGAGAAGAACTATTATGTAGAGAAGAACTATGACCTCTGTAGGTCAAATCAAAAACCCGTTACACGTCATGTATCCTCATTAGATGCACCAGTAATTTGGAGACG
>NMRB01004254.1:0-28803 GCA_002633025.1 Notospermus geniculatus
AATCCTCGGTTTATACCTGGTGCATCCTCAGATTATACCTATTGAAATAGACACTGTGGCATAATGGCTTGGTTGATTTGAATGAAATTCATGCATAGTATATCTGATAGGCCTTAGAAAAGGTTGATAGAGTTTCAAATGAATCGAATGAAAATTGACAATTCTCTGTGTGCACGAATTGCTTTCCATGTACATTTCATGTACAAAGTAGGTAAAGCCCCCAAAACCTGTCAAAGAGGGAACATATTGCCGAGTTTTTGAAAGGGTGACCTTCCCGACATGTAAACTAATGTACGTGAATGACTTGTATTGAAATCTAATCAGACAGTTTGATTTTCTGTAAGAATCCTCGGTTTATACCTGGTGCATCCTCGGTTTATACATCCTCGGTTTATACCTGGTGCATCCTCGGTTTATACATCCTCAGTCTTCGGTCTTCAATCTTCGGATTATACTCACCCCAATGGCAGTTATACCTCGAACAGCACACTCATGCATCCGGCAGTTGCTCGGAGACGCAAGCGCGCTCAGGTCAACAAAATCGGCAACTGATCGGTCACTCCGATTTGCTTCCATCGCCAGAAAGCTAGTTGCCGCGAGAGCTGCTTCAGGATGCAATGTCGACCTGTGGGCACCTTTAAATGGCCTGTTTAGGTCAACAAAATGAAATGAAATCACTATTGTTTTATTGCCATTACACTGCATGACATGGATTTGGACATCTGTAGCATTAAAAGACAACCTGGAAACCTTGTCATGAAATTATCAAAGAAAACATTCAACAGAAATACAAGACTCTACACTTGCTGACATCTGGCTGCCATACCTTGGTTCCAAACAATTCTGCTGATGAAAAATCGCAAATTTTTTGCCAAAAGGTGAAAACTTTTATCTAGTAAGGTTGGATCAAATCATGAACATTTATATCATGTTCAGTTGTCAAAGTCAGTCATTTTTTGCAGGCAAGGTTAATGCCTACCATAGTATTAAATTTTGAAGACCTACAGAATATTTTGACAACTTTTTGTAAGGAAATCAATACTAACTTTAGTTTGAATAGAAAGGGAAGAATTACTGATTTGGATGTTCCTAAATAAATGGTGAAAAGGTAAACAACTAAGAATGTTCAATATCACAAACTGTTTATGAACTCTGTCAGGTAAGTGCTGTCTTCAAAGCTCAAGTTCTATTTTTGTGTGGAATTGTATATTTTGTGGAACAGGTTACAGCAAATGAACTCATTTTCTGAGTGCTTTTCTTATACTTGATCCATGAGATTGTTGGATTAGGAGCCATTTTTGTGCAATAAAACACCAGATAAGAGGTTCAGTATATTGGTACAGTACTGAATATCAGAATTGAACTTGGTAACTCTACAATGATGGTACTTTATGCTGTCAATGTCACCCCGATCTATTTCACCCCGTTGGTCCAGTCAGATTCCCGCTTTAGCAGATAACTGAATTCTTGGCAATTTACCTCCAGAATTTGTGTAATAATATTGGCTATCTTGGCAAATACAGCACATTTTTTCAAACTAAGTGGGAGCTATATAAATTCTTCTAGAAACAAATACAGAAATGTCTGGCAAATGATCTTTGCGAAAGTTGCTTTTGTAAAAGTAGCCTTGAAATGATTGAAGTCATTGCCGTCTCTCAAGTTCCTCAGCAGACCTTAGGAAGATGTTCACAGTGCTTCTCATTTCATACCAAAGTGAATGATCCTTCCTGTGTATGATATTGCAATATTTCTGGGTCATTAGATACTGAAAAGACAATTGTTTATGTTGTTAAGCACAGGTAGAAAATCAGGTTCCGTGCACTGAAGTACAGGTTCGCTGCACTGTAGAGCCACAACTGCCTGAGCTACAAGCATACACCTGGTCTAACCTGCATAATTTAACAAAATAAACTTTGAAACTGGAGCCAAACTCAAAACAACCTTGGGCCAAAGTGTGGAACGTGGTATGCTTTTTGGTGTAATATGATTTGGTTTGACATGGAATGAACTGAAACTTCTATCTTCTTTCTCATGTGTGGTTTAATTGTTTACAAGTCGTACCAAAGGCATGTTGTGTCTTAGTAAAAATTGCATTGCTCCAAACTTTTCCTTTCACAACTGCAGCTCAACATAATCGTTGACTCTCTTTGCCAGAGGAAAGGAATCTGAAGTCCTTCATGTTGATATGAATGTCCAAATCCCTAAAGCTTTGCTGATCAGCATCAGGAGTCCTGAAAGATAATGATGTTTAGTTATTTCATAAACCATTAGATGGAATGAGCTGGATGGCTTCTGTCGTTGTGTGGCCTGTCCTCTGGTGGCCTGTAATTCAAAACGTTTACTTACATTTTAGCACAGTATGGATCATTTGTTAATAACCAAGTCTTTAAGTGCTGTTCATCCTTTAATTAACTCTAATTCCTCTGTTTAGAGCTCTGAATAGTTGGTTGGCAAATTTTCAACCAAACATGTAGAACTATACTATACTGCAATGTTACCAGTTTTCACGCAAATCTCATGACTGCTGACCACATAGTTTCAAGAAGATTGTAGCCCTCACTAAAACCTCAGAAGATTACATTTATCTCTTAATCACTGCAGTTGGAAGTAAGGCCACTTTCGTAAGAAAACCGATTGGCAAAAATTTGTCCCATTTTAATTGCCAAGTCAATAGGGCCTGTCAGTGAGTTGACCAATAGGTGTCACTACGGCCCAATTCAATGCAAATAGCGGACCCATCATTCTTGATTGAGCACCAATCACGTGGATTTCCTGTGTATTGGTCCGGTAGAACTTTCCTGCCATCTTTTGGCAATACACGCAGCTGACTGCTCCTATTAGAGTCAAATTTGATTGCTTCACTTTTAGCATTCAAGGTACCGTATGTTTTAAGGTTCAGAGACAACCTCACCAATCTGCCAAGGGTGGTAACCCAAATTGCTGCTCATCTTTCTTCAGTTAGCCATTATTGCTCCCTCAAATGATGATTGCCACACACCACTGTGATTTCTCTTGTTGCTCCTTGATTGTGAACATCTCCGCTTATGGCAGTCTAATTACAACGGAAGTCAAAAGATTTGGCAAATTTTAAAGGCTGCCATATCAAAATGATTGCACTTGTGACACCATAATTGTGACACCCTGATATTTCATTCTTTAAACAAAATTTGATTGGCATAAAGTCACCAACTTTTCTGGGTTTTGTTGTTTTTTGGGTACCAGTACCAATCACTGCCCTATAGCTTACCTGCACTATTTGTGTTTGTCAGAAGCTCAAATACACATTGAGCAGACCGATACCCTTGAGTTTATGAAATTTTCCACTGGGACAGGTATGGAATCTATGAAATTTTCCACTGGGACAGGTATGGAATCTGTATCATTTAAGTGGTTTCATTTTCTGTATATGGTAACAGCATCAATTTCAAGCAGTTTTCAGAAATACTTGAAAATGTGTGGACATGGATATTTAAAACTGAACAAACATGAGCTGCCAATAAATTTACATTGTAGCATCTTATGCGAACAGATCGAATTCCACAGTGGAACACCTCAATGTAGATTTGACACTGGATCGGTTAAAAACTACTGTCCAATTTCATGTAAAATGATACGGTCCTCAAAACACGAGAACCACTTGGCCGATTAATTAAACTATCTCGCGATAGCCACTTCGGGTGTGGAGCAGATGCAAATCTATTCTGATGTGCCCATTCTATTGTTCTACATCTGAATAACGTTTCTGGCCCTTCATGCCCTAACTGGATGGGGATACCAGCCTAACAAAAGTGTCTCCACATGGATAGCGTCCGTTGCTCACTTCCAAATTCGATGGTGCTTATGTCCAGCCTCCGAGGCAGGAAATGAACAAACATGTGACAAATGTAAATTTGCCAGTGTGAACTTTGTTTTGTTCGATTTTTGCAAGTCAAGTATTTAGGTAATGGATGCTTTGTCAAAATATCTCTAACATGTGCAGAACAACACACTTTCGTTCTCATTTAACATGTCTTACCTGATATAAGCATTAAGTCAACAAGGAATTCGTTTGACAATCAAAATTATACCTTCAAGTACCAAAAATTGGTGATAAGCTTCTTCTTTTTTGCTTGAAAGGTGAGAACAATATGACATACTTCTTGCACAGCCTGCTCATATAATCTATGTTCTCGTTTTTTCTCCCTAACTAAACAGATTGACATCTGGAGGGTTTCTGAGTTTGATATCAGGAGTTGTTTTAGCAAACAAATGAACTGTATGACAGTAAACTGGCACATGTAGCTTAGGGTATCATCTTCCTCTTGGGGCACATGGTCAATGTTCTGAGCTGTGATATGATTTTCGATTTGTTTTGGGAGGTTGGCCCAGGTGTAGTTTCAGGTCTATGGCTGATATTCCTAAAAGTTAGCAAATGCTTTTTCTTGCGATTTGCACAGCAATATCCAATGTAAATGTACTGCAAAACTCAAAGTAAAAGCTTTGCTACCTTTTATGAATACCAGCCAATGTCATGGAACTGGCTTGATCTGAACGATTTTCCCAGATTGGTGTCCTACTACTAGCGAAGATGGACTCAGAGGTCCTTAACAACTGTGAAAAAAGAAATACTGGATAAAACAGAGAAATGTGCTTTGCCAGAAGTCTAATCTTTTGTCAGTATGACCAATAAAATAGGACATATTGAATTGCTAGTTTATCTGAACTCACCTGATAAAATCATTTGGCCAGTTCTTACCTATCTCTCCTGATGGAAATACGATGCTTTATCTTGCCAAAAGCTGCTGCTGCTCGGGGACAAGTCGTTTTTGTGACAGGTTTATCAGAGACCTCCAGTGAATCGAAAATCAGCTGACGGCGGACAGGGAGAAAGACACAGCCTATCGTCCCACCTTTGTGGGAGAGACTATCAGCCTTACTGACCACCCACTCGGACTTGCACAGTCCGAAGTCTACAGCACGTGGCGGAGTGGGTTAAAAGACTGCTTGCTGTTCCTTGCCAATTATATCATGACTGCATCTTTGTTTAACGGGGAATAAGTTAGAATACACAGAAAGACTGCATTCAAACTGATATTGACTGAGAGCAATTAACTCCTTTTCTTGTAGTTTACTTAGGTATGTTTAGAAGTGATCAATATGAGGTTTATAATCGGAAGCCATCTACCTCTATCATATTGGAGGAAGAAGGCAGCTTTCATTGATCACCCATCCCAACATTGCTTCTTTATGATAGTTGCTCTGTGTGAAGTTGCTGCTGATAAATGGCATTGAATTTATGACGAGCCCAGCCGTTTGAGTATTTCCGCCGAATGGACCACTTACGGTACACTAGCTGTAGTGGTGCATGGCCAGTAAGGAGGCCAAGCATGCAAGGATCCAAAGCCTAGATGGGAGACTGATGATATGCAATAGAATAGGAAAAGGAAAAAACTTCACGAAATCAAATTAAGATTTGTTCAACCAGTTTACATCTAGTTCTGACAACACACTTTCCTGCAGACATGGCAGAGAAAAAGGACTCACAATATCAAATGATGCAGAAGATGATGTTACCGTGAAGAAATTTCTTGCAAGCCACAGTTCAAAAAATGACAATTGTGAAACCAAATGTTGATCATATGACTTTATCCAGCATAAATACATTGTCTGTTAGTCCTCTCCTTTGTGGTACATCGACGAGTCATAATGTATGCCTGTCAGTAAAGTTGATTGACAGGTATTGGACTGAGAGACAATGGCCATCACTACAGTGGACCAGGACAATGTATGATCAATAAGGCTGAAATATGTACCTCAGCGACAATGCAATGGGCAAGCACGTGCTCAACGATCCGCTGTTACCCTGCAAAGAGAATGAGATGATCCTCGTTTTGATTGGTTGAAATAAATATCTTGTCCTACAGTTCGCCTATACAAGACGAAAAAGACAGGTCAATTTGAAGATGTCTACGTGTGCCTCTCCTTGGCTCCAAAATCCCACTCAGTGGCCCTTGACTTCAGAAATAGTCAACAAAAAGATTCAAGTTTTGAAACAAACAAATCATTGTTCTGACTACTCGATGATACTTACAAAACATATTGTCTAGCCGGATCCAAAACACTCATGACTTCCTGACTTACTAACAGGATGCGACTGAATGTCAACACGCCCTGTAGTTTGGGGTTTTTTTTGCATATAATTCTATTCAATCCACTTATCATTTGAAATATTTATTTTGTGAAGTGTTATATCACAAGCACTGTCTCTGCATCTATTTCGCTGAACTCTTTGTTGTAACTTGTGAAATTTAAACACTTGACTCCAGTTCTTTATTTACCGGGTATGTCAGTTGAGGTGATACGTCCAGACCGGCATTGGACCTCATGCATCCCTTGTTGAAATTTGACAAAATCAAATATTTTCAAGATGTGACTTGAAGTTGCCACGTGGCATCAAAGGATGTCTCACGTTTGGATCTTTGTTTTACTTCAACAATAAACCAAATCTTGAAACTAAATGTGACTTACTTCACAATTGGTCAAAAATGTTTTAAAAAATTTGGCAATTAAATTTCCTAAATTCCTTAATCCTTCCATTGACTTCAGTAAAAAATCTCCTTTGTCTGTCACTCATATTAAAAATGTAATCAAAATCAGTATAATTATGGATGGCCATTCAGATGAAATATGTATGCATAACCTTCTCGCGTTCACAGATGTCACAATGTGTCGGCCAACTTCTTCAATATCTATGGTTACAAGGGTATTGTCATGGCCGTGAATCAAGTCTATCATTTCATTTTGAAAGTTGCAGATATTCATCTAGTAGCTGCCAGCTGTGATATTGAATTATCGTCTGGTCTATATTGAGAGTAGTATCATGGAAGTGAAATATCACTTAGCCAACAAAATCATACTTCTTGAACCAAAGTAGGCAAAAGTGTAAAGTTGGGTGAGAATCTCTACCGTAGTGAATATCAGATGTCCAACATAGAGCACAAAAAAGCGACACACAAAATGATAATAAACGTAAAGTTGTCTCCGAATTTTGCGAACTTTTCGACCCCAATCGGGGTCTTCCTAGGCACTTTCTAGTAGAGATCCCAGAAGTGAAACCAGACTAAGTTGACTATAAAAACCCAAACTTTAACTTTATTATATGAATGGGGGAATCAAAAATGTGCCTGCATTCACACGTCTTGCGATGCTTGGTTTGATGAGAAACTGCTCACCAAGTGCTTCATGTCACTCCACTAAGCTTCCTATCTTGAACACCTGTGTGTACAATTCCTCATCTTTACTTCCCATATCTTACCAAAGCAATGAAAAAGCATTCTTATCCTTTTCTTCAGTAGCTGATGTCACCATAAGTTTACCTTCATCTCTTGTACATACCTTAGTGTAACTCTGTAATTGATATGTGTCTTAATTCTGTCTATAAGTCAACACTACAGCTGGGCCTTTACCTACAGCTGCTTGCTTAAGTTATCTGGGCGATTTTGTTGAAAAATCTTTTCAGTTCAGTGAGGTTTTGTTAGTGCAGGTGCCAATTTAACCTGCACCAAAGATCATAACTGCGGTCGGTGAGTAACTCTGCTACCAGCTTCACAGCCTTGATAAGCAACCCCACAGAAGTTGCAAGCTTGAGTCTGCTGTCAGAAATAATGCAATACCAATGCTGGATTTGTTTCGCTGATTGAATGGAAAATTCTATCCTTTGGTAGGATGTTAGCTTCCAAAAGTAATGTTATGAAGGTTCAAGTTCCAGTACAAGCTGAACACCTTGGGAGGTTTGTGTAAAGTCATTGAAGCATTCATGTTAACCTCCAAAGATAGGTTCACCATAGGCTGTGAGTTCTTGGAGACGGTCTTTCTCATCAAAAGAGATGTCACCATCTTTTTTCGCTTAGGCAATACCTGTTCAGAGGGGGAGACTGCTAAATCAAGAATTCTGATTAGTCTAGGCCTGATGCGAGATGCGTCACATCATTAGGAGCACTTACTTTGGGGATGCAATGATGTCATTTCATCACATGACGTTGCCGACGTCACAGATGACGCGATGGGAATCTCGATGACGTTGCGTTCGAAAATCATATGTCATATAAAAATTCGGGCTTCTGGTAAGGACACTTCCCAGGTGTGTCTGCATGTGCATACCAAGTTTGGCAGAGGGCTGTTCATCAGTCTTGGAGAAAATGGCGAACACACCCACAAACAAACTCTTCTCAAATTTTAGTATGATATGTGCACAGAGGTGACGCTGGTGTCGTCATCTACTCTGGTCCTTTGCCTCTTTGATAGCCAATCAGTGACAGCTCCAGCCTTGTTTCGAAAAAATGTTCCCAGTATTTCTTACATTTCTTGTGCTCATTGTGCTGCTGATCCTGTACTAAAGTAGTCGGACTCATCCTGTCTCTACTTGAGTTTCAACGTGGCTAAAAAAGTCAGGAAATGATCTCAGGGTACAATGTTATAAGGAAACAGGAAAAGACTCATGAATCATGAGTCCATTCTTGAAGCATCTCCGTCGTCTCATCCGAACTCATTGATGGCCAGTATAGAACATCTCAACAAAAGTTGTCATTACCTGTTCAAAGAACATCATGATCACTGGCAAAAATGACTACTTTTCACCACAAAATGCGAAGAAAAACTTCCTCATTTGCTGATCTCCTTTATGTTTTCGATGAGTAATGATGGACTGTTTGTTTCTTAAAAAGTCCTAAACATTTACGTTCACGTTAGAGAGCCTGTCAGCGTCAACGTTTTTCCATGAGCAATATTTCCCTGACAATTTTCCCCTCATATTTGATGCTTTTGATAGTTTTGTTTTGCGGAAGTCATTTCGATTTGCATCCTCCAATTTCAAAGGGGTGAGTCACTTACCTTGGGATGAAGCGGCTTGACGGGGAGATCACTCCTCGTCTTTAAAGGACGTGCAACAATTGACGGTACTCATTAGGAGGGCTGGCATTAATGTGGGTGATGAGTTTGTGGCTGAGATTAAAAAGAAAGCCATTACCAGTTACCAAGATGTCTGATGTCATCAGCCAGACCGAAGGCTTTTGGACAACACACAAGAACATTTCACTTTTCTTCACATCGTGCATGTTTTCTTGTATTGGAACTTTTGTGAAATCGATGACACATTGCACCCTGTAAACCAGAAATCACTGCTTTTCAAGTCTTCTGTAATGTTTCTGTTCTATTTATAATATTAGAGAGATTCTGCTGTCCCGGATCTGGGGTCGAGATCGGGATAGAGTGGCGCGTCATCAAAAAATGACGTGACGTCATTGTTGTTTGTGTGAACGTTATTGATCCCATTGTCGGCTTCCGAAATAAATCGGCTGTATCTCGTAAGTGTCAAACGACTTCAGGTTTACTCCAATTTCACTTCCTTAACCTCTTCAAACTTAAAAATCGTGCTGCCAGACATGAGAATTTTCGGGTGTGAGTTTCGCTGTTCGAATGAGGGACACAACTTGCAATGCGCGACATCATGATGTAGGGGTTCGGGATAGCAGAATCAGAAACGCATGGGTCACGTCGTCGGGATCGAGAATGGGCAGCGATGTCAGCGCTATCCCAATCCCGATCTCGATCTCGGAACCGGGATACAGAAACTCTCTATTAAGAAGACTGGCAAGATGTACCATCTGACTCTAACCTTTAAGGTGAAATGATCTAGTCTGATCTCTTACCCATAGAATTGGTGTAGAGTAATCGGCAAGTATTTAAGCGAAAACAACTTGCCAAGTTGAATATTTACTCAGTAAGCACCATAAGCACTATAAATAGCCAGAAAGATTGCAAACTACCATGTCTTATCGTGGCATCTTGCACCACGAGAGATTTGGGATATGTGATGTTGCTTCTTTATTGCCTTGAATCAGGTTATTGTCCAATTTTAAGCCAATTTATTATGGTTTTACTGTATATTTTCTAAATATCTAGTTGGGGTAATTTGCAGAAATTGCGCATTGTGCCCTTCAGTGTAAGATTCTTACTGCGAAGCAAAGTTGCAGTGTTGCTGAAGGTACACTCATGGCCAAAAATAAACGGACAGCAGTTTTTGTTTTGGAGATATTCAAGAAAAACTGTGTCCATTTATTTTTGGCCATGAGTGTACATGTGATAGTGTGCATAGTCATCACTGTATTCTTGATGAGACGATTGGTCTATTATCTTTCAAATAAATACATTAACATAATGTTTTGACATCAACACTTGAAAATCAAAGCGCCTTGCTCAGCTGCCCAAGTCACCAAGTGTGTTGTTGGTGAACAGATCTCAATACATAATGCATACAAGATCGATTGCCTACCCTACCAAATAATCCATAATACAGTGGTAAAATCAGTTCGACTCAGGCAACAAGTCCATTTCCTAATCCACCAGTGTCCCAAGTGACAGCAATGAGTCAGCAATCTGTACGTTTATCAATTTTCTTGCATCCGAGTCTAATCAGAACAAGATATGCAATGATTTTTTTCGATATCGAGACATTGGTATTTGTTGGTTCTGTAAAGGTAGATACAACCGTGTTGTCTCTTTCACGATGTTCCCTCAGTTAATCAGGGGTGGACAAGTTCATGATGTTTGATGAGTATGTGACGGCAGTCATTCATGCCATTAAGTCAGTCAGGGTGTACATGTAATGGTCATGTAATCATCGACCTCCTCAATGGAGATGTGATAGGCATTAGCTGTTTATTAACCCGTTAACTGTGTAATTAATTTTTGAAACGAATTTTCTTTCTTAGAAAAAAAAATTGCCAAAAAAAGTATTTGACACATAACGTTCAGGACGTGATATAACGTCCTACGCAATGTGAAGCGCCATTTCCTTGCAGGGCGTTACTATTACGTCCTACGCAAGCTGAGATCCTCGGGTGTTTTCGGGGGTTCCTCGGATTTTGTGATGCCGTAATATGACGTCCTAGCAAGTTAACGGATTAAAGACTATCTCCATACACGACAAAATGTTTCTGGTTCTATTAAATATTTCAGTTGATCTGTTGAAGAAGGGGAAATGTCCTTATCTACTAGCAAGCATTTGTTAACAAAATTACTCTCTCTCTCTTTTCAGTTTTAAGGAAACGTTTCATGAGAGAGCCCATCAGCACTAGTGTTGAAATAGAGGAACAAGTCCAACTTCAGTGCCTCCCACCTCCTGGCCTGCCTATTCCTGAGGTAAGTTTGATTCCTTATTACTTTGAGAAGAAGCTGACGACAGGTTGTGAGAAACTTTGTGTGAAAAACAGAGGAGTGGATAGCCGGAGTTGCAGTTGTTCAACAATGAGTCTGTAATCCTTTAACCAATAAATTTTTTAAGTGCTGTGTCTTATGGCCTACATGTATGGGATGTATGAAAGGTGTGACAGAGGGAATTCTGATGTGTCCTATTGAATCGAGAGAGACCAGCTGGGTGTTAGGGGCAGAGTACACCAATGACACACCAGCAAATGGACTTACTGAAAAGACCTGGGCGGGCCGTCACGAAACTCCGATAGCACTAACAATGCCTAACAGAGAGGTATGCAATGGCTTTAACCTTTACAGAATTTCTCTGTTAGGCCCTGTTAGTGCTATTGTAGTTTCGTGGCGGTCGCCCCAGCTTGTAAAAATGGGGGCAGTGTTATGGCAGTATGGGCACCGACTGTGCATACATACTGTATCTTATGCACACAATCGCCTTTCTTATTGTCCGCTACGATGCCCCATGTCACATTCCATTCATCCCCACAGCGTGGTGCACAGCCCCTGAACCAGCAGGACCCCGCCTCCCTATTGTACTCCCCATCCTGTGCTCTAGCATGCACTTACACTCCGCCTTAACACGCATTGTCAAACTTTGCAGTCAAGTGGATTCAAGGGTTTGCCCTATTACCTCTCATACAATGTTTCCATGTTGGGATGTATCTTTGAATTGTGTGATCCTGATGCAGCTATAATGCACCATGTACCAGATTTTATGCTGAGCAAGTCTTTGCGATTTCGTGACTAAGATGATTGGTTGTCCCAGAACCATTTGGTTGTTACAGTACAGGTCACAATTGACATCCCTACGGCTTCGCGTAAGTTACGCGTAACTCACGGCTTTGGTATCGCGTAACTCACTGCGTAACTCGCCAAAATCGCGTAACTTGCCTCGTCAATCACTGCGTAGCTAGCGAAATTCGCATAACTCACCGCGTAAGTTACGCATAACATAGCTCGTGAGTTGTTGCGTAAGTTACGTGTAACTTACGCGAATTTTTAGGGATGTCAATTGTGACCTGTACTGTAGGTTCCCATTCTGCTACCTTTGTATGGCCCAAAATTCCTGAACGGTCCAATCTACTTGAAAGTAACTTTTCTGCATTGCATTCTAAGCCTACACTACATTGCACAATATATTGAACTACCTTTATCCGCGTACCTTCCGCGGAAAGTACGCTTCAGTTCACTGCGTATGGTACATGTACGGGCACTTCACGTGTCTCTTCTGCGTCACGTCCGCGCACCACGGGGGAATGACGTTACGTCTTCATTGTGTGCCTACCATGACAGTGTGCGACGTCCGCGGAAGATACGAGGATGGTACGCGCATGACGCTGCATGTGGTACATGGATGGGGCGTGGAAGGGAGGTCAATTGTGCAACGTACTGTAGCTCCTTTCTCCCAACTACTAAACAGTCTCTGATGGAACATCCTGCAATTGCAATGTACAGAACTTGAGGTAACCCTAGTTTGTTACTCCTTGACTGCCATCATCACCTTCCATTACATTAAAAACCCAACTTTCATTCCTTCTAATTAACATCTCACCTCTACGGTCACAGGTTGCATTTTAAATCGCCAGTGTAAAGTGAGCCAAAATTGCTGGACAAATTCATTGCTTGATAATTCCTTGTGTTATCAAACAGAGGTCTAAAAAAGGTCACGATGGCTGGAAAACATTCAAATTAAGTGATTATAAGCCGTGCCCCAAAAACATTTATCTCATAAATTTTTCATACTCAATTACACCAGTCTTAAGGCTAGCCAACCATTAAATGAGGAATGATCTAATACCTTGAGTGGAGTCATAAATTACTTAAATCTGATAAAAATAATGACCAAAAAGTGAATTTGAGCACAAGGTCCTCGAACTGAACCTGGTGACTGATTTTGCAACTATAGATTCGATTTCCATCACGGACTGCGCCACAGTCTGTAACTACAATTTTGTATGTAACAAGTACATTTTACCTTGTGCCCAGACAAAAACAGTGTTAAATTAATGATTCTAAATCACCACATGTTGATAAAAATCTTCATAAAATTTCCGTAGGTGAAAAATTAAAAGATTACTTCAGTTTGCCATTTGTTTGAACACCTGAACGTGAATCACGTTTGGCTGGAAACCATCATGATTGATACTAAAACCTGACAAGCTTGGAAGTCGGCAGATATGAAAATGAAATATGGGGCTTTATTTTACTTAAAGCCCCACAGTATTGAATTTTACGGTATTTTCAAAATGTTAGGAGAGTGGAGGTTGAGGTCTCAGGGCCTCGTGAAGGTCTCCAAAATGCTTGCCTGATACTTACTTTTAATAACCAAGGCCTAGTTTTCAACAGAGAGTGAAAAAACTGCGTAGGGGAGCTCTAATGCATTGAGATAGAGCGCAGTACATTTTTACACTACGCTGACGTCGTGACGTCGTCAAGAATCGCGGCGACGATTTGCGTTTTTCAGATTCAATACAGTGGGGCTTTAAATACTTTACAACAGGCTTGTTAGAAAACCACACACATCAACAAGTTTGTGTGGGTTTGGCTCAGACTTGTTGCATCATGATCATGTGTAAAAAGATCCCAGTAGTCTTGAACGTTGGGATGATGATATTTTTGGTGACTGGGAGGGGAATGTGGATGGTAGTCAGCTGCCCTGCATTCAGAGAGACTTTAGTGAAAAGTCTCTCTGAATGCAGGGCAGCTGACAGGGATCTGTGGTTATAAGTATTTATTAGCAAATGCAGATTTGTAGGGAAATGGAAGGGCTGGGGAGATTTATTTTCAGCAAAAAAAAATAAACAGAGAAACTGACACGTGAAAAAAATAAAAATTCCTATCGCAAGGCTCGAACCCGGCGCCCCGGATTCAGAGCCAGACGCTCTACCGATGCGCCAGCCGGCCACGTCATGACGGTGGCTGCTCAATAAATGTTTATAAACATATCCCAGCTACTCAACATATTTTTATGTCAATTAAAAATGACGTTGCAAATCAGAATAATCTTCCAAAAATCGCATTTTACAACATCCACAGAGCAAGTCCCCAGCAAATCTGTCAGCATATCGCTACATAATGTACCCATCTACGTTCACAGTCACTAAAAACGTGAACCAACCGTCCGGTATATTCCATCTGAACATTAGGTGCATATATTTCCTATGAGTCCAGTTCTATTGACTGACCCATGACAAGTCTTTGGCTAGCTTCGCTGTTGGCCGCTACGCGGCGTGTTGGGCCCTTGCGTCTAGTGAAAAAGCATGTTTTCCCCTTAAAATTGACTTTTGTTGGGTGTTGTTGTTGATATTATCACTATCATTACTCCATCCTTCTTTTTAGGTCTTCTGGCTGAAGGATGGCAAGCTCATCAACCCAAAGACTCAGAACAATTTCATCATCTCTAACGAGGGAAATCTCATCCTGACCCAGGCCCGGCTCAGTGACATGGGAAACTACACGTGTGGGGCACAGAACGTCGCCAGCAAGCGGCTCTCAGAACCAGCCAGACTTACAGTTTATGGTGAGTTCTATTACTTCATTACTTTCCTACCAATTCATTTTCAGTTGCAGCTCCTTTATTTCATGACTTCACTAAAACATCTTAGAGCAAGAGTGGTTCCAATGTGTCTATACCAAAGCAAACTGCTGAAAGTTTGGATTGTACTCTGGCATGCTGATGAAAACAGAGAAATATCTGTTCAACTGGTGAAATGTATGAGGCCGTTGGTATACTTGTCTGATATCTCTTCGTAACAACCTGAGTTAAAGGAATACCAGGATAAGAGTGTGAATGTTATTGAGGGTAATCGTTAAACAAGAATCATCCTGCCAGACTGCATCTGAAAGTCATCAGATTGCTCATCAATATCTTGGGATACTTCACTCAGATAATGTATCTCTCATACCCGCTGCCTCTCAGCTGACCAAACACCAGTTGCCATTTCTTCTTACAGTGGTCTTATAATGAATTCCAATTCCCCAGGTGGTCAGGATTGAAATGACTTCCGACTGCAACGGTAACTTGTCTGAAATGTTGCCCAGGCTTGAAAAAGGAACTCATCATATCAGTGACCAGTGTGTTTTCTCTATGTATTGCTTACTTAGGAGTGGCTGTGCCTTGGTCTTGATTCTACAAAAGCTCAGAAGTCTCATCCACAATGAGGAACCCGCGTGCCGTTTATCCCGACAGGTTGGCGCTGCAAGTGGTGTGACCAAACCGACGTCATTGATGTCGTTTTATGTGTTGACGTTGCGTCATGAAAAAATGAGCTGCACATTTTCCTACAGGAATAATGAGACAAAGACGTTGCCATTATTGCCATCCTATCTTTTCATTTTAAGGAAAAAAGCAGCGAAAAATGCAGAAAGTTTTATCTGCTACAAGACGATGTAAATTTTATCTGCTACAAGACGATGTCTTATCTGCTACAAGACGATGTAAATTTTAATGCCAGGCGATCGAAACAGAAGGGTTGTTTTCACGCCAAAAAATAAATGGAAATAACGTTAGAAACAAGAAACTTCGGTCGCACTGCTGACAATGCCACGTCGTGACGTTAGTTCCTCTGGTTCCCCATTCGAAATCCAGAATCCAAGATTTGAAATCCAAAATCCAAGATTTTAAATTGATTCAGATCAGAACTATGGTTGGAGGTATCTCTGGAATCCTAAAACATACAAAAGGCAAGAAAATGTTCTATCATAGGACTACTCTCCTTGATTTTCAAGAGGTTAGCATTATATTGATTCTTAGAAGATGTTAGTCCGAAATATTGGTGAGAAATAAGTGGTTGTTGATGCTTGAAATGTTGAGGCTGATGATGCACAGGTGTTTCTCTGATTCATGGCTATGATACAAGTAATTGACGACTGGGGAAACAAGGCTGAGCTTTAGGGGGAAGAGGTGGGAGAGATCAGAGGAAATAACTGTTAGCCAATCGCTTCTTTGCTACTAATGAGAAACATATGAAAGAAAAAAGTGCTGATTGGTAAAGTGTGAAAGAGAACTCCATTAAAGACGGACCAAGTGAAAGATTCTGATACCTTCATGATCCCAGTGAGCAATTTGAATTTGACTTTTGTGGGAATATGTCATGATTTCAATGGATGCAATGCTGACTTTGTGTGTCAAAGATTTCTTACAAATTGACAGTGTCAACAAATTGACTGCCAATGACCATGGGAGTAAATTCATCACGTTTCACAAACCCTTTGACAGAGTTCCGCCCCATAGGCTAAATTCTCTCATGAACTAACCATCTATTCCTGTCTTCCACTTTTATCATTTCTAAATTGCTGACTTTCTGAACTGTTGAATTCTTTAGCGGTCATTTAGTGGTTGACTTGCAGACTATTACGGCAGATAGCCTACGGCCCGGCATATTTTTATCGAAGTATTGTCGGTGGAGCAGCCAAGCAAATCAGCGAAAGTGAGTGGAGGAAATGACAGGTAGTTTCATGAATAATATATCGCACACCTGCGAACGGTGAGGACCATTTTATCAGTCTGAAAGCGCTATACACCATTTCCTTCACGTACTGCCAGTAGGAAGTAGTTTTTGGCTATCAGACAAATTTTTCTAGGTTTAAAAAAGATATGAAAAAATTAAAGAAAAAACATTTGTATTTTGTAAATTTCAGTAAAGAATGGTAACCTAGTACCCTATAGGATTTGATTCACTTGGGACCCGTTGCTGTTCTGATGTGGATTTACCTGAACTGTCTTTGATCAGATAGACGATTTAATTTCAAAGGATTATTTGCTTTTATGAGATCAACTTTAGTGTTCGGTTTCTTTTGACTGTAGTCTGAGTGAACCTCCTAGACCCAAAGTGCTCTCCTCGCAAAGTGAAGTGTCTAGATTTCAGCCTAACTTGACTGAATAATTGCATCCCCTGAGTACAATTTTGTATAAAAAAATGTACCTCATCGTGAAGTGGGTTCATATCACCTTAACTTCTTCAAATTTAATGGTGTATTTATAGGCAGATTCTTCTGGGAATACACTGAAAAATCAGGGAATATGATTGGAACTGAAGATGATGGGAATGAATCAGCTGTACAGGAACCTACCTTCAGAAAAAGCTGAAATAAAAGCATTAATGCTCTTTGTTAAAAAATTGTAGGTTATGTAAGCTAGGCGTATCACATCATTTTCGCCTAATGATGGCGAGTCTTAATGAAGTTTAGATTAATTAAGACCAATTTCAACTGAGCTGCACATTTTCTCTCCCCTATAATGGCCATTGAACGAAAGACCCCAGAACAAAGGGAACAATTTCAGTCTCGGCCACTCTGATTGATCTAACTGAACTACAAGCTGATTGACAAGATTTCTGCTTTGAAAAATGTCCACTGGCGTGCATCAGTTGTCACCCAAATCGCGTGACTTGTCTGTACCGGCTTTTGTTTGTCCACGGTCCTACGGCCGTGTAATGAGTAAGAAAACATCGATTTGGCATATAGATGGTGTTACTTTTATCACGTGTATCCCTCGATGATGTGGCGACGTGAAATGTGAACTCGCCGTAAAATTCGTCATTGTCCGAAAACCTCTGTCCCAGATTTGACACGGAGATAAAGTCTAAAGGTATATTCAGAGCTGAGTAATTTTCATATCATGTTCCGAAGGCTTTTGAATCCCCCGGGGCCTCTCTCCCAGGATCCAGCATAATGAGCGGGTGGGTAACAATATTTTCATGGCTGCGACCTCTGAAGGGTAAAACCTGACGCCTGAAAGTTTTGTTCATTTTGTCAACTTTTGAAATATCGCACAAAAAATTATCGGGCATTGCACATTGCTTTGATATTTGGATCCTGTGGGTAAGGCGGTCACTAAAAATGCGGGAAGATAATGTTGCTGTGTTCGTGGCTCAAATTTACCACACCAGGGGGAGTGTGTCTATTTCTCGGAAGAGCTTCAATTTGAGTGATGAGTTCGACTCATTGGGTAAAGATATGTCATTTATTTCTCATGTTTCCTACACAATTATGAGTCCTGGATTGAACATGATTGAGTTTTATGGCAATGATTTTTAGAAATTCATTATTTTTGATTCATCAGCCTTGTGTCGCTCACTATTATGGCTTATCATTTGTGAATGGATCAAAGTTTACTGAAATAACAAAATGGTACATGCTGTGGTGTATTTGTGAAGTGTTTTGAGTTTGGTGATGGCTTTTATGCCAAGAAAGGACAACATATCAAGCAGTGATTAATTAGCCTATGGCTGTCAAAAATCGTCCCTCATTTTAGATGAATATAATGCATGCAGATTTAAAGTAAGGTAAAGTGGTACAATTATAGCCCCGGTACAATTCTAGCCCCTGAGTGGAAACATGGCCAGCATTGCATGGAGATGTATACTGCCTAATCCAATGATCTATAATATTCAAGATACACTTCTCAGAGACCTCAGGCAGAAGAAATTTCCTAAGTTTATCAAAGAACCTGGTGGTGGTGTGGGCTTGAAGACATCTGAACGAAAGGGTCACTTTTGAAACCCCAAGACATGGTTTACTAGAATTAGTATAACTTCATCAATTTGCCATTCTATTAGCTGATACTGTGACAGAAGTAGCTTGGGGCAGTTACCTATTGATGGCATTCCTCAGATTTTGATTACTGAACTGAACTACCCAGAGGTTTGCCATTTCCCAAAAAGACCCGTATGGTACAATTATAGCCCCTGTGCATGGTACAATAATAGCCCCACCTCTTTCTGTTAACACCCCCCCCCCCCAAAGGTTACGAAAACTCATTTTATATGCTTCCTTTCTATTATAATGGAATAACACAGGTTGAATGATCTGATTTGGTCAAAAATTAACCCTTCCATGGCTGAATTTACATGAAAATCGGCGATTTTTGAGCCCCCAACTTTTGACCGGCCATTTTGCAGGGTTTCAACAGTCAAAAACTATTTGATTCAGTTCCTCTTGGTATTAGCTTCAGTTGAGTATGAAAATTGGTGAAATTTTTGTCCAAAATAATTTTGATCCCTTGGGGTCAAGGGGGTTGGGGTACCCCCCACCCCCACGGTACAGTAGAAAAAGATAGCAGACACTCCAAACAGGGGAAATTGTGATAAAAAGGCAATTTACTCTGAGAGAATGTGTTTTATTCATATGTTGGGAGTGAATTTTGACTACTGGTAGCTACTTTTTGTGACATCATGTGAGGGGGGGTCATTGTACCCCCTCAAAACTCAAAGGTCAACCCAAACCTTCAAACATTATATCATTGCACTCAATCAGAGGTAGATGAACTCATTTCTTGGAAATTGTGCTTTATTTTGGCATTTATTCCTGAAAATGCACAGGGGCTACAATTGCCCCACTTCGGTGGTACAATTATAGCCCCTGTAAACTTTTTGAAAATAATTTATTTCTCAAAAACGAATTCAGTTAAAAAGTTATTTTGAATTGAGCCATCCATCTGACTTGCATGACTACCTACATGCCAAATTTCATGTTGATATTCAAGTGTTTTGATGGTGAAACCCTTAAAAAACCAGAAAAGGGGGCTAGAATTGCACCACTTTACCTTACATGGGAGTGGAATTCATGACGTGAATTGGAATATAGTCACTCTGATTTTATGTAAAATAAACTCCATTTAGTACACCTTTTATGCTATGACTGGGAGCATTTGAATATAACTGTCAATCATGTGAAAAGCCTTGGTCACTCATTAGAGCTTCACCGGATCATGGTCTGTAATTATGGCGCAAAACAAAGCTACTTTTCTTGTGCTTTCTTGTCAAATTAACGTGAATCATTCGCTCCAAATCACATCTGTTTATCAAGTACACAGCCACAATGTCACCTTTATTATTAACACACTCTTTATCCGTAAAATCGCTTTGATAGGCTGCGGAAACAAAGACGTGCTGCAGTGATAATTGCTTTTTGGGTTCTTCTCTTTGATTGGACGAACCCAGTCACATGGCCCAATTAGCGTCCATTGTGCCTGCATCCCGGACCATGGTAATGATAATGTCTGCATGATGCTTTGTGACACCTTGCACAGCGGACAATGGATCAAAAAATCCATTGAGTACAAATAAATACAGCTGGTTTTGTCCAATATGATATTTCAGTGAGGGCGAGATGTGTGATGTGGCATCACGACCAAATATAACTGGGTTTTTTTACACAATATCATCTGTACTCCTGATAAATCTCTGAAAGGGTCCTTGTGAAATTCTATTCATCCTTTGGTTTAGGTGTGCAATCTGTGAGCATGTTTTGTCACTTTGTTCGTTTCAATGCTCGCTTGCAAATACTTTGGGTATGTTTTGCTGGTGAGAACGGATTCACAATAATTTCATGATTCTAAATCTTCGTCTCCTTGGCTATTCTCCCCAAATTATAGCCTATGGGCTGGAAGAACTCTGTCACAGATGAGATGCTAGGCATGGATCCAGAGGGGGCTGTCCACCTCCCCTTTTGGCCAACAAATCTGTAAAATCGACCGTGAAATTCCGGAATTTGGCACAAATTTCAATCTTCACACAGAGGGTGCCGCCAGCANNNAGCCCCCCCCCCCCCCGTTTCCCAAATCCTAGATCTGCCCATGGATGCCATAAATTCAGTACCATGGTCCTAGTATTCTTTGCCATCGTAACTTTACAATAAGATGTGGCTGTGTGGACATCAATTTACAGCTTAACGATGTTTCCTCCTGTGTGGTTTCCTCAGCATCCAGTAAGCAGCTGATACATCCTCTCATCTGTACACTCTTCCCTGAAAAAGAAAAACTTGTTGGGATTTTCTGCAGGAATGGCTTAAATCATAGAAAATTAAAATTGACAACCGGATTACACATGTAAATGTACATACCCTCTATGTTGATTGCCTACATAAATGTTTGTGCAGGAGTAAAAAAGCCTACTCTTCAAGTCAGGCTAAGCAGACTTTACTTTCTACGTTGAAATGTACATGACTCTCATTTTATGTACTCGATATTTTTGGCAAATGTAGCGTTGGATCAACTTACCTTGTATAATTATTGCTCTGGGTAGGATGGCGGATGAATCACGGCCAGTTTGGCCCATCCAGCGGTAAAAGTTTCATACCAAGTCGGCAGGTATTGCATGTATATTACAGGCATGCTATCATCCAGTCATCCCCATGGCTGTGGTTCATTCCTGGGGCGAGCTGAGTAAAAGTTTGTTCAGTTTTCTTCAGCCATATCCTGTAGCCTGAAACCCCGAAACTGTTTCCTCATTATAGAGTTTGCTTAGGAAATTATGGACATAATAAGTTAAGAGGCTTTTCACCTAACTGCTAATTACCACGTAACAAGGATCTTAGTAACATTTCAGAAAAAAAGAGATGCAGAAAATCTTCCTACATGGTCATAGTGCCGCCAATTCGACATGCGATGAGGATGATTTTTTTTTCATTGAGAATTTAATTCTTTTCTTTGCAGTGAATGGCGTCTGGTCAACCTGGAGCCAGTGGTCCCAATGCAACAGCAAATGTGGCCGTGGAATGCAGAAGAGAACGCGAACGTGTACCCACCCTGCTCCGTTACACGGTGGTGCCCCCTGCGCTGGAGAAGACACCAGTCGTGTCCCGTGCACTAGCGTTTGTCCAGGTGAGGCTTATGTTCTTGAAATTGCAGCATTTGGTGGAAAATTCCCTTCTGTACTTTTAGAATTCGTTACAAATTGATTGTCAATGGAAGTGCCTTTCCTGTGATATACAAAAACAGATTAAAATACCTCATTGAGATTCTCTCAGGAAAAACCTGGACTTTGTCATCTTTTCAGTAAACTGTGACAGGTTCATGTCTTATCAGCAAATCTGAGGATGACCCCAAAAGTAACAATGAATATGTCTAAGAATGTGGATAATGATAAGCTATGGCATGAGAAGATGGGTATTTTGTCATTTATGAGGAGACATCTCTTGTCATTGCCATTCATTTGGCTTTCAACAAAGTTGTTACAACTTCTTTGGCTAGCGGTACCAAAATCTCAGTTATTTGCCAACAATTAAAACACATAGACCTGGATAGTGAAATAATAATGGGTTTCTAAGGTGAAAGACATCTTCCTACCGGACTCGAACCCACAGACCTTCACATAAGACGTCAATCGCCAGCACTTAGGGGCAGCTCGTCTCAACCACTCGGGCCAAAAAATCCCCATCTCAGACCTTGACAGTGAGTTGTAAAATGCTATCACTTCATGTCCACTGTAAAATCCTAGTGCATGGTCACATAATAAATTATCAGTCATCATAATCATTGTATTGATGCACAATTTTTGCATCAGAAGGAGATATTGAAACCCCAGTACACCCAGTGTTTATCGACAACCTGTCAGCTAGGAATGGACCTGGTGGGTCCCTGGGTAATGGACTAGAAAGTGTCACCATTATCTTTATGTAGGATGAGTCATGCTGTACTTACTGATGTGCAACTAGTCCATTGCCACTAAATTGAATTACCTGGACCTAATGTTTGAGAATTTAACAGTGCTGAGATTCATGTAGGCAAATTGGAGCCACAAGCCTAGTAATGCTTTTACTTGAATTTTGCAATACAAATGCACTAGGCAATGCTGTACAAATCTGAAGTAAAAGCATTTACTAGTCTTTATTCATATGGTCCATTATGTGCTTCGAGGTGATTTATCTGGTTGGAGGAAACCAGAACTCCAGAAGCTGAAAAGTTACCACAATAGACAGGTTGCGCAGCGGCCCGACTCCGACTTCAACTACGAGAATGAATTGCAGTCCGCTATGGACATCCTTGATAAAAACGATGTGATAGAAGTTTTCAATTCGTCAAAAACCATAAATTGACAGCAGAAAATTTTGGCCTTATAAATCCGAAGTGCGGATAAATAATGAATATTGAAGTCGTAATCCTAGTCTTTACGACTTGAAACACAACTAATATTTGCGATTTACGTGCACTTCCGATTACGAGTCAAAAATATTTTGCCACAAAGTTATGGCATTTTACGATTTGCAAACGTCTATCAAATCATTTTTATCATGGATGTCGACAGCGGACTGCAATTAATTCTGGTAGTCGAAGCCGGAGTCGGAGTCGGAAAGCTACGCAACCTATCCGGTCTATTCTAAAAAAACAGCGGCTGCTCCTCTTGACAACTGATAGGGTAATAATCTTAAACTTATTCATTGAAAGATGAAAAGTTTATAATTGGATTTAAATGACTGCTTCTTGTAAAAAAAACAATTAATTTGTAACTGTCTCTGGAAATGTATAATGTATTCAGTGTAATTACCAAAGAAAGACACTTTTCGGATGTGAAAAGGCCACTGTCTAATTCAGACATGAAACCGTGAAATGTGAACTCTTTCTCATTTCCTGTATTATGTAATTGATACTTCGTGACATGAAGAAACTGGCAGGTGGCAGTTGATAACATCAGGTATTACATCTGCCTCGTTTGATTGTCGCTGAACCAGATTGTCATCCCAGGGGACAACCTTGGGCAGACGTGGCTCCTACAACAGTGTTTGGGAGCCAATTCTGCATGCGCTTTGCTTTTAGATTAGGTATAGTCTGCTTGCAATGCAGTTAAAGTTTAGAAATACCATGAGAAGGCCTCGGTATCATACTGAATCATCTTCCTTCATCATTGCTCACAACCCAACTTGTTCATTTCTGCAGCCGAGATAGGTGGCAGCACTGCATGGGGCTCTAACTGATGCCAAACCTAAATCACCTGTTTTTGCCAAAATGTCTCTTTTTAAGCTTGTGCATTGTATGTTCAAGAAGTTACAACTCAGAATCTTAACATTATTTCCATTTATTTGTGGATTAAACAGAAAAAAATGATACCAAATTGCATTAATAAGAAATGAACAACAAATGGGTTAGCTTGAGTAATCCCTGTGTCTGTGAGTCTCAGTCATAACCAGTCATAATTAGTAATCATTCCCACATCCCTTAATGAGTTTTTAAGATGATTAAATTCAATAGTTTTTAGATAATTAATAGTATCAAGCATGTGTTTCCCACTGTTACCTTTCCCAAGAAGATGTTTACGACTTAGAGAGGATGGTCAGGGGCTGATCCGTGATCAGGGGGTGCCCTGTGCTAGGAACATTGAAATTTGCGCCAAATTCCAGAATTTCACAGACGATTTTACAGATTTGTTGGCCAAAAGGGGAGGTGCGCCCCCCTCTGGATCCGCGCCTGATGGTAAAAGTTTTGCGACATCTCATACTCAAGTTACCGCATGGACTTTTTGCTTGTGGAAAATTTAGGGAAGGCTAAGGACTGAAATAGTGGAAAGGTAACAGTCCGACTCATTCAGCATTTCATTTACCATATCATGAGCAGTTCAGTTGTTTCTTTCACCATTATTACCCTGTACCCCTTTCATTCACGCTTTCCCCACATGGGAACAGCTAAGCCTGGAGAGAAAGGTAAGGTTCTGCCTCGCCTCAGTACGTCGTCCATAGTCTGCACTTTACCTTGTATATATTCCTCTGTTGCAAACTTGCTGTTTGGCAGTATTTGGGTTCCAGTGCCTGAGATGTGACTTAAGAATGTTTCAAACTGCACTTCTGGAGAGCATCCCCGCAGTGCTTCTGGAAAACCCTTACGAAAATGTGACACATGTAAATGACATTACCACATGGTAATGGGCGAATTTTACACCAAAAATATGTATACAAAAAATGGGTAAATTTCACCCATTACCAGGTGGTAATGTCATTTACACGTGTCATATTTTCGTAAGGGAAAAATTGCCTACGACTAGACTAGGCTTATCGCCTCCAGATGAGAAAATGGTATGATAATGGTGTACAGAAGAGAGGGTTTCTGAAATAGTCTAAGTCATGTCCCAGACATAATGATTTGATCCAAAATGCGGTTAAATGGCACAAATCTCCTGTGAGTTTTATTTGTGTAATGACATTTTGATGTTTCAGTGGTGTCATGTACTACCAATAGGTGGTGCCACGGTGGAGAAAGTTATGTGTCAACAAAACTTCATCACAGTATGACCGATTTTAGGCGATGCTGTAAAATGACTCCCCCACCATTTCCCCCTGCCTGGGCAGTTTCACTGATTGCATGCTGCAGATGAAAAGCCATTGTGGTTGGTTGATTCCTGTATTGTACGCGCCGTGGTCACCCCATCCACATAGTGTTGCTTAACTTCCAGCGCTGAGGCCAACGTGCTAACCACTAGGCCATAAAGGAAATCCTCCATGGCCAACGGGTTAAGTCGTCCCATATAGTAGCTGCAAGGGGTTCAATGCAATTCCTACCCTGTGATTGGACCCTGGACACAAACAAAATCGATACTTCCTTTTGCTGGTGGACTTAAAATTGTATGGGAAAAGGGAGCAAAAGCAAGATGCATATGAATAGATCATGAGTCAGCTTGGCCACATCATACATCATCCCACAATGATTTCTCTTAATTTTCAATCATTTGCTTTCTGTTCCTTGCATGGTTATCTCCTTTACATGCACATTCACGATACTTCCCTTCACACCAGACCTGTGTTTTATCTCAAAGTTTGTATTTGAACATCTCATGTTGTCATACACCCCTCTCATGTTGTCAGTGATTGTCGGTAACTAGTATTGTCCAGCAATTCAGTATCATTTCTCAGTAGCCAAATTTATTTGAAAAACTTACATATTCTGCTAATTTTTTTTAAAAATTTTGAAACTTTTTTGAATTTTTTTCATGATTTGAAATTGGTTTCCATCATCATCTTTCAATCCCTCAGTCTGTGAAATCCCACATCACCATTACAAGAGGCCGTGAGTTGTTTGCACCAGCAACAAAGGGTCAGGTATCCTGAGGAATATTGAGAATCAACGGAAGAAACTGAGTCACTTTTCATCTTGTGCAACATACCCTTGCATTCTGAACCCTAACATCCACTGAAGACTTCATTGAACCTCATTCAGCATAATTTCCATCAAATGTTCACCATTTCCCTCTAAACTGCAATAAATATTGAAATTTCAGACATCACCATCAGTCATGTCCCTCTTGGTACTAGGCCTGAACATCTCTCTGTCTTCTTTTAGTGAGTGGAGGCTGGTCCCCGTGGTCATCTTGGTCAACCTGCAGCATGGACTGTAAGCACCACCGACGAAGGATGTGTGACAACCCAGCACCCCAGCATGGCGGTCATTATTGTTTTGGTGTGGATTTGGATACCCAGAACTGCACTGGTGGGATGTGTCGAGGTGAGTAGCCTAAAGCCAGGTGTACATCGCACTTGCGTCTGGAAGTAACTGATCTGATCAGTCGCTGGTGATGTACGTGCTGCGCGCATTTCAGGATCCAATCAGTCGTCATGTCCTGACTGCGTACATTGCACTTGTGACTGGCGGCAACTCAGGTGATATCCGGGGCGTTGAGACTCGACGAGACTATGTTTCGTTCAGAAAACTGACAATGATCAATTGCAAGCCCACGTACATCGCAGCGACTGAACGAAACTGGGTACAACGAGTCGCTAGAAAGTTGAACATGTGCAACTCGCGGCAACTGGCACTGACAAAACCTCAGTTCCAGCGAGCGTTTCTGGTGACTGATCAGTCGCCTCCAGTTCCAGCTAGATCCTCGCAGTTGCCAGTAGCTCAGAGGTGACTAGTTGTCTCCAGTCGCAAGTGTGATGTACGCTAGGCTTAATATGAAGTCTCTTCTCTGGATTGTTGATTTAAAGTCTCGGATGGAGCCCTCAGTTGTCATGAAGGAGACCTTGTGGCCCAAGAAGCCAGGCCACTTATCAGGTTATATGTGTAACATGTAACATGAAAATGTCCATGTTTATGAACAACACTCAAACGCAGAACTGACATCAGTGTTGTGGTATCTTTTGAAAAACCTGTGGAGTCAAGTCCTTGAGATATTGGGAAACCACTACAAACTTGAAATGACGCAGAGAAAGTTGAACTTCAGAGAACTGAAGGAGCAC
The DNA here is from genome assembly GCA_002633025.1 of Notospermus geniculatus. Lineage (NCBI taxonomy): Eukaryota > Metazoa > Nemertea > Pilidiophora > Heteronemertea > Lineidae > Notospermus > Notospermus geniculatus. The sequence goes on from NMRB01004254.1 coordinate 27,187, forward strand.
TTTGTAATGATGTTCTGGGGAAGAACCAGCCTCATGAGAGCCTGGCATTGATGACTTTGGACACCTAATGATACCAACACAATAATGCGAAGGCTATGAGTCCTGATGAGTCATTTTCATCATTTCGCTTTTTGATTTCTTGGCGTCGTCGTGGGTCTGAATGGACCGACAGGATTGTAATTAGCAAGGGTTATTATCTCGGAGACAGTGAATGGGAGCATCCTCAAGATGTAATAACCTTTGCACTGTGGGAGACCCTGCAACATGTTTAACTATTGATATTTTTTCTGTAAGGAGGAATTGTTGCAGGGTTACGTGAAACAGCAAGCCATCAGTTTCAGCATACCACAACAAAAAACATGTCTAAGATGGTTTGTCATCTTGGCTTCCTACTTTCTGCATTGTTAATTTATACCAACTGATAAACTGAGTCCACCAATATTGGTCTGGAGGTTCAAATGTACTTTAGTATAAGCAGTCCATGCCTGGATGTTCTTGTGCTGACAGACAAATTGCAACAGCCAATCCTCAGAAGTGTACTGACAATGGGGAACCGGCGTGCCCAAAGGAGGCGCTGGGGAACAACTCAGTTTTAACACAAAAGCGCATGCGTTGCGACGTTGAAAACGCCATTGACGTCGTGCATCGTCCGTGACGTTTTGTGCGATATATCATTCAGAATCAATGACGTTGCTCTTCGGTCTGTTGTTTGCGCTAAAATAGTCAATTTTATCATTGAAATTCAACATGTTCCCTCTGATGATAAACACGTAAAATTCGAAATTCAATGGACTACTTCAGGTATGGCTAGAAGTATGGTGTAGTTTCAGAATTAAATGGCAAATAACGTTGGCTTGACTTTCGACGTCATAGTTTTAACTGAGTTGTTCATCAGCGCCACGTCACAGACTAGTTCCTCTGGTTCCTCATTCAAAAGAAACCTTCATCGGGAAAGAAAACATCGAGGAAGTTGAATAAACTATTTTATAATCTGACAGGGCAAAACACTCTGATGAGTAATTTTTCTCCTGTTTCAAAATGACTGTACCTATAGGCCTAGGGCGTCTAACACAAGGCAAGGATGTTTGCGAAGGAATCTCTGCAGTTCCTTCTTTCGCCTACCTTGCGTTTCATTCGTTATGAGTCAGCAAACACAGGTTAGCTGTCGAGAAATGGTACCTAGTAGTTTACGTCGAAAACTTTGGTTTCAAATCTTCAAAGGAGATCACAGCAGACGACAACTCGTTTTTAGCCCGCTTGGCCCATAGGCCAAAAGGGCTTATGCTGTGCTTGGCGCCTTTAGTGGTGGTCTGTCGTGCGTGCGTTAGTGCGTGCGTGCGTGCGTGCGTGCGTGCGTCCGTAAACTTTTCCCTTGTCAGATGGATAGCGCCTTCAGTTTTTGACGGATCATTTTCATATTGCATATGGGTGTGTATGACCACAAAATCTAGGTCAAGTTCGATTTTGGGTGCGATACGATTCCTACTTTGGCCAGTAGGGGGCGTTTTGTGAAAAAATTCAAAGGCCTGTATTTTGCGAATGGCTTGAGCTATCACGATGAAACTTTGTATGCATGTACCTCTAGCTTGTGGTGACTTGCACACGAAGTTTCGGTGC
>NMRB01004254.1:29749-41514 GCA_002633025.1 Notospermus geniculatus
TGAGCGATCAGCCAATAAGAAGATGTTTCATGTTTTCCCCTAGTTGCGTGAAGTACTGGTCACTGATTGGTTGATGACAGTTTGCGCCATCTAGCCCCTGCTGTGGCGCAAACGGAGGATGTTTTGGAAATTTCTTTGATCTCATTGCTGTTCTCCTTAAAATGAAGAGATAGGATGGCGATAACGGCAATGTTTTTGTCTCATAATTCCTCTAGAAAAATGTAGAGGTCACTTTTTCATGACGCAAAGCCAACATTTACAATGACGTCATTGACGTCGTTGCGGGCACGACAGGTCGGCGCGGGTTCCTCACTGTCTGACTGTCTTGGTGTACATCGTAGTCTTTCTTGTGCTGCCTATGTTAAAAATTCCACACAATACCATCGATCTCTTTTTAATGTGTTGTTGTTGTTGGTTCATTTCACTCCGATTGGAAGTTTGTAAGTGGAATAGTTACATTTTGACCCAAAAGATGGCCCTACTTTTCACAAGTCGGCCACATTTCACAATGAAAATAAGATAAATGTGATCAGCGCGGAGGGAAACGGGTGTCAACAAACAGGACGGTGACGCATCGTAAAACTGTACACAAGTCAGACCTTGAGCGAGACTCATACGGCGCCAGGGAGATATCGGAGGCGCCACATCAGCCGCACTGAATACCATCTCCAGCGATCATTGGTCATTCGATCCTCGCCTCGGAGAATAACTTTCTTGAGTTTTTGCTTAGTTGCTGTGCAGATGTTCTGAGGACAATATTCTGAGGATGGAATTTACTGAATGTTTTCTTCATGTACTATTCTCAGTGATAGGCCTACTTTCAGTCGGGACAGGAGCGCCGACACAACGAACGCTAGAACGTAAGTATGCCTAGGCCTAGGCCTACCTATATTTTTGTTGTACGTAGGGAGGTTTAGAAATCAAACGATAAAGGTAAACTTTACGACAACGTTATTTTTCATACTAAACATTCACCAGATTTTATATTGCATTTTCGGTACAAAAATAACGTTGTCGTCGACGTTTACGTTTATCGTTTGATTTCTAAACCTCCGTATTTTGATGTCACAGCTTCCACAAGGATGCCACACTAAAAATATAGGCCTATCTCTGGACACTTCCTTAGTAGTTTTAGCAAACCTAGGCCTACCAGAGTGTAACAGAAAGGATGATCCTTCATGAAAACGTGACCCGACTCCCCTCTGAGTGACATAGAAAACCTTGGATTGCCGTAAAAACGTCAAGCCTGAAGTATGCCAATGGTGAAGATTGATCATCATACCCGAAGTGGTATTCAGGCTTTTTAAAGAGCTTCTCTAAGCATGATAAGAATTGGGCCTATCAAAAAAGTAGGAACGAAACGAATCGAAACAACATCGACACTGTTGGGAGTGATCATTATTTGTCAACCCGCGTTAGGGATCATCTCAAAATTGCTTGATGCCCCCATCTAAATGACCAAAAAAGTCATATGTCTGGCATCAACACTTTTATTTCAGAATTACTTGGTGTTTTTATGGAGGACCAGTAGGGTACATGATAGAACATGATAATCTTCCTTGGAAGTTCTCTGGTTTCTTCCTTCTAATTTACACGTGATGCCAAAAGTTCTAAACAAGATGAAATTTTGGTCAGGAAAGTGCTGACCCCCTCCCCAGACGAAAAAATTTCGTCTCTGGGCATCAAGCAATTTTGAGAGGATCCCTTAGCGGCTTAGGAAAGCGGTTGTATGCTAATTCCAGTCAGTCATTATCCCAAGCAGAACAAAAGCATTCTTCCGGTGACCATGACACTTTCCGTGAACAATAACTGTGGTTACCCCCAGTTTGTGACGTAACCCTCGCCGCCATATTGCGGGGAGGGGGTATTCAAAGTCATTAGGGTCATTATGGTCAGCTCAGCTCTATTCTCTGCGAGTACCATGACCACGGTCAGTCACGAAATTGTCGTCATTATTTCATTAGCTGGTGCTCAATTATTCTCATTCGTAGGCCATCGCATTTAAAAGATAATGCATCACGACTTCATTGTTTACATTCAATGTTTGTAAACATGGATGTTTACATTATGCTATTTTGGACTTTTGGGACATGCCAACCCACCAAATTGAATACTTTCGGTGTCAAAAGAATTTCTAGAGGGGCATGCCACCAACAAATTACCCATAAGATAAAGAACGACTGGACAAAAACAAAATGTAAATAAACAATGATTTTCGTGGCGCGCGAAAATACCCGTGGTACATTATCTTTAATACATATATAGTGAGGTTTCGCAAATCTGACGAAACACGATGTACGAAATATGAAATTGGACTTCATTTCCATGACGTAATGTATTTCAGGATATGATTGGTACCAGAATTATCGGCTGCTGCAAGGGCGTCTTTGAGCGTATGACGCAAGACTGATAGAGTTGCGGTGTATATTACACTTGGAAATACATAGTTCGGTCAATAAGCTTAAAATTGTGACTCGATCAGGACATAGCGGACAAAAGCGCCATTTTTGGCCCGAATGTTCCTTTAATATGGTACTTCAATTCCAGAAGGGGCGCCCAAGTCAGATCACCATGGTAACGAGAAAATCCGTTTTGAAGTTTAGGACATTGGGTCATATGAATAAAGACTAGTAAATGCTTTTACTTGAATTTTGCAATACAAATGCACTAGACAATGCTGTACAAATCTGAAGTAAAAGCATTTGCTAGTATTTATTCATATGACCCAAGAACTCAGCTTTGTACAGGAAAATGGGACCCGATGTACAGCTAACTTTTGAATTGTTGGATTTACATAAATGTATTACCAACAGATAGAAACATGGTGCCTCGTAATCATATAAGCATGTTTTTAGTAATTTGTAACTGATTACGTAATTGGAAACGACGTTTTTATGTATTTTGACGCATTTTGTGTTAATTTACATAAAAAACGTAATTTGTTATTACATAACAACTGAAAACAATTAAGAACATGCTTGTCTGCTTCTGAGGCACCATGTTTCTATCTGTTGGTAATACATTTATGGGGTGTAAATCCAACAATTCAAAAGTTAGCTGTACATCGGGTCCCATTTTCCTGTACAAAGCTCAGTTCTTGGGTCCAATGATAAAGTCATTGTACTAAACTTCAAAACGGATTTTCTCGTTACCATGGTGATCTGACTTGGGCGCCCCTTCTAGAATTGAAGTACCATATTAAAGGAACATTTGGGCCAAAAATGGCGCTTTTGTCCAGATTTTTCTCGTTGTTGACTCTACTATATCTTTCGTTTCCACTTCGTAGCTACGAAGTGGAAATTTTAAAATTCTAGGCGCACCAAAATTCTCTCTGTCTTACATGACATGCTAAAAGACGCTCTGGCAGCAGGGATATTTTATGGGTACCCATCTCCTGAAGTACATTATATCACGGAAATGAAGTAGAATTTCGTATTTCGTACTTTGTATTTCGTCAGATTTGCGAAAACTCACTATTGCAACTTACTCCCGGACGCTCAAGAATAGTTTACCATGGCACTCTACACTTCATTCCACATCCAATTGGGTCAAATTTGACATCGATTTGTCTTTTTGCGGCTACAGGCATCATCGCTGTCATTTTCCCTAAAAACGTGACAGAAAAAAGTTCTTTCACCAATCACAGTTCGTGTTTACGGTTGAAATGGCGGCCATTTTGAAATGACGCAATGCATCGCGCACGTGTAAACTGCACTGAAACCATGGCGAAATGAAATGGGTTTTGAGAAAGGGATCCGTTTTGTTAGCCTTACGCGAAAAATGAAGATAGCAGAAAGATACCGACAAGAAAGACAAGTCAATTGATGTATGGTATGTCAAATTTGACCCAGCCGTTGCCGAGATATCGGTTGAAAACCTGGCGCCAATCAGATGTGGAATGAAGTGTAGTTTCGGCCTAGTCAAGGCCAAGAAGCCTGGGCAGATTCGAGCTCTCATGTTAACATGGTCAAGATACAAATCCGACATATTTCAACTTTGATAACCTCAGTAAATTGTTTTGTTAGTAAATGTCAAGAGAAAGACAAGAGAGATATGTAGTGTCCTAAATATCAGGCCAGTGTATCCTTGAAGTAGGTAAACAGTGTCATTAGTTATGAATAATAAAGAAAAACAATGAGGAGCCTGCAAATTCCGCCACTGGGAGGCGCTGCGAACAGTTGTGCCTCTTTCAACGTTAGGCCTACGTCCCTGTTGCACTGCGTCATGGACGTCTGACGCAACGTTATTGCTGCTCGCAGCGCCGCCTGTCGGATAAACTTTAGCGCAGGTTCCTCTTTCTTCCCAATCTCGTACCCAGAGATTAGTTCCGCTCGGCAGAGGTTGAAGGTCGCTACACTAATCTCTGGAGACGGCTACGGACTACTTCGAGGTTTCCCAGGCACGTGTGTTACACGCGGCGCATGAATACATTATGTATATCCTAATTTTTGACCGCTTCACCCCAAGCTTATATGGTGCGCCAAGTAGTGCTTCGTTTTTTCCTTAATAAATACAACAGATCCCTCATAAAAACCTTCCTAAGGACATTTTTGTGTATAACATTTTATACTCAAATTACAAAATGTACATGTATTTCAATGCATCTGCGGTCTAAAATCGGTCTAAAATTGCACGATGCCACAAATCACACGTAATACAGCCGTCTCCAGAGATTAGTGCAGCGACCTAATGTACAACCTCGGCCTGAGCGTAACGAATCCCTGGCTACGAGATTGCTTTCTTCCATTAATTCCAGTTCGCGACGTGTGGAACCGACGGGCCACAGATGAACTCAACAAACGGCTGAACCTGAAACAAAACGACAATGTGGCCAAGAATGTTGTCTTGGTTATGGGAGACGGTATGGGTATCCCCACAGTCACTGGCGCTAGAATATACAAGGGACAGATGGCTGGACGGTCTGGTGAAGAGACCGTCCTCAGCTTTGAGGAGTTCCCTTATGTTGGTCTTGCTAAGGTGACTATTATACCAGGCATCAGTCATTAACAAACCTTCATTTCTCGAAATATTTTTAAGGGGCTTAGGTCGACATTGCGTCTTGAAGCAACTCGACGGATCCGTCGCTGATCAAACCACCACGCGCAGGTCGACATTTCAGCGATTGAGAGGAACTCCGAGCAACTGGCAGTTATGTCCAACAGCACGCTCATGTCGACAGCGCGTCTTCCATGCCCCGGTCCATTCCACTGCCGCCATGTTCTTTTTTTCGGTAATCGCCACGCGATTTTCAATGAAATATCCCCGTTGAAGCAACTGATCATCGCAAGCAGGCGCGCAGGTCGACAGATCTGAGTGAAACTTAGAGAAATCTAGTCGCCGCAAAGTAGAACATGGGCAACTCGAAGCAACTCGCGGCAACTAGTGGATCCGGCAGTTGCTCGGAGACGCAAGCGAGCTCAGGTCGACAAAATCGGCAACTGATCAGTCACTCCGAGTTGCTTCCATCGCCGGAAAGCTAGTTGCCGCGAGTTGCTTCAAGACGCAGTGTCGACCTGTAACTGGTGTCGATGGCTGCCAAAGTCGGAAGGAGATCAGGCCCAAACTGCAGTCACTAGCGTTGACTGAAATCATTAGGGAGGTTTCGAAATCAAACGATAAACGTAAACGTTAACGACAACGTTATTTTCATAGTACACATTAACCAGATTTTATATTGCATTTTCGGTACAAAAAGAACGTCGTCGTTAACGTTTACGTTTATCGTTTGATTTCTAAACCTCCCTATTGTGTTGTTTCAGACGTACAACACCGACAGACAGGTCCCCGACTCGGCAGCCACAGCCACCGCCTTGTTAACTGGAGTGAAAACGAGGTTTGGCCTCGTCAGCCTTGACGACAGGGCGACGAGAGGAGACTGCGACACCTATACGCCAGATATGCATTTAAAAACGTTGTTTTACATCGCAAAGGAGGCAGGTGAGTAGAGCATGGGGGAGAACAGTGTTAAAATCGGAGCTTGTCAGCACTAAGACCGTAGGTTCGACACTTGGTCGTAAAACTTTCGAAGGTAGAGCCTGCCGCACACGAGTGCAATTCTGTCTCCGACGTTGCCTCCATAGAAGTTTTTTGTCTCAGCATCCTGTCACCGCACACGATTACAAATTTGACTCCTGTAGAGTGCGGCGTGATGTAATTCCGTCATGTTTGATCTGCGTTGGAGACAAAAAAATCCGTCTCTGCCTCTGCCTACCACCGCACACGATGACATTTGCACGTAGGAGGCAAAAATCTCCATAGTCGGAGGCAAAATTGCACGGCAATCGGAAGTCCTTATAAGGTAATCGCAAGGGAACGCAACCCCGTCTCAAGCCAAAATCGCAACAGTGGATTACCCGCTTTAGTGGTGTGCATCTCTTTGGCAGTGTCAGTTTTGAATTCATCTTGATTGATAATTGAATTTGATTACAGGTAAATCTGTTGGGCTTATCACGACATCTCGGCTGACCCACGCCACGCCGTCGACGACCTACGCCCACACCCCTGAGCGTTGGTGGGAGATGGACCATCAGGTACCAGAACATTGCCGTGGGAAGGTTGACGATGTGGCCAGTCAGTTTGTATCAAAGGCGAAGGATTTCGATGTGAGTATGTGATTTGCTTAATGTGGTTTCATGGAAGACATCCTCTAATCTGACGAAACACGAAGTACGAAATAAGAAATTCAACTTCATTTCCAGGACCTAATGTATTTCAGTCTGGAGGTGTTTTGTACCACAAATGTCTCTGCTGCCGGTGCGTCTTTTAGCATATCATGTAAGACCGAGAGAGTTATGGCCAACATCTTGAATTTTTAAATTTTCACTTAGTTCGTATCTACGAAGTCGATACGAAAGATAAATTTTCTAAAGTTTAATATTGGCTACACTCTAACTCTATCGGCCTAACGTCATTCGCTCAAAGACGCTCTTGCAGCAGGCAATATTTGGTAAAAAAAGTTAAAAAGTTAAGGGTTTATAGTCTGATATCAACTACGGTAGAGGTTCTCATCCGACTTTACACTTTAACCCCAGTCTGTCCTGAAACCTTTCAGTAGAACTCAGATGAGCTGCTCCTTCAGCGCTACAATCGAGCATTTCCAACCGGTACCCATTTATACACCTGGGTGGAGAGAGGCCAGTGAGCAAAGAGACTTGCCCAAAGTCTCACGCCCAGTGGGATTCGAACCCGGGATCCTCTGACCGCTAGTCGGAGACCCGAACCACTACACCACCGGGCTCCCAACCATCTCCTGAAATACATTACATTTGGTCTTTTTAGGTAGTTTTTGCGGGAGGCAGAAAGTACTTCCTCCCAACAAGCGAATCGGACCCTGAATATCCGGATAAAAAGGGTGGTCGGACTGACAACAGGAATCTGATCAAGGAATGGGAGGACGAAAAGGCGAGCAGGAATCTGACGTACAAGTTTGTTTGGCGGCAAAAGGAATTTGACGAGTTGAAGTCAGGGAGTTACGACCGGGTCCTTGGTAAGTTCGGTTTCGCCATCTGATTCTCACCAGTCTATCAGGCCTGACGCCCATCTAGCCTGGTTTGAATCTGTCACATTTCCCGCTTCTGAGGCGTTCAGAGCCTCGGCCAACCATCGGTGTGCAAAGGCTAATCGATGTGCCAATCAAAATCCGTGTTACAAATGTGTGCCGGAAAAGAAGAGAATATGAAATAGAAATCGGGTTTCTAAGGTGAAAGACATTGCTTCCTACCAGAATCGAACCCACGGACCCTCGCATAAGGCATCAATCGCCAGCACTAAGGGGGCAGCACGCCTTAAACCACTAGGCCAAATCCCCATCTTCAAAAAAGATGGTTCAATGGCCCATGTTTAAACGAGGCGTCCATCAGTACCCTGCGAGTAGTCCAAACAATCTCCGAAGAGAAGAGAAAGTGCCGAACGGCGATTTGTTTCACGAGTTCTGATTGGCTCGGAGGCGGAGTCAAGTTGGGGTCAGATTCATTTACAATTTATGAGTTAACGCAAAAGATGACATGATTGGGACAAGGCTAAGGACGCAGTCGATGGCCTTGTTTGGACAAGATGGGTTTCGCGTGCATGCCACACTTTCATCGCACAACTTCACTGATCTTCAATTCTCATAGCGTAAGCCTATTACCTCCAGCCTTCATAGCGTAAGCCTATTACCTCCAGCCTTCAGACGACAGCATGATTTGGCTTGGTTTGCCGTGGGATTTGCATGTTCCTGTCTTTAAAATGTGACTTGCCAGTTGAGTTTTGCATGGCTGCATGCGACGCGTGTTTTTTTGCGACGTAGAAAAAGGTTGACGGCCATTTTAACACCGAATTTTCTCCGAAAACACCCGAGAGATCCCGAATCGTTGAACTTATCCGAGGAATTTGACAGATGACCTCGCACCGCTCCACTTTTTGCATGACGTCATGTAATGATGAAGTTCTGCATGCGGCCTTTTATTTTCAACCGCTTTGAAGATGGAGTCCGGTGAAGGGTAAGGTCTAACATTGAATTATTGTCGTGAAATCTACAGACGGTCAAGCATAGATCTACGCTCCATCAGAAGTAGGCCGTGTGATGCATGCAGTAGAATAGAATGCACGCCAGGCAGCTTGTGCATGTTCAGTGGACGTGACTGACAGCATGAACGCATGTCCTGCACTGAATGTCAATCTGAACGTCAGAGAACGATTTGTACCAGCATCGTAACTCTGACGTATAAAGGGCGCCGCCATATTGATCGAGACCGCACTACCTGCGCAAACCATGGAAACGGTACAACAAACATGGCGGCGCCCTGCTCAGGTCGCTGTTACATTGCAACGATTTCAATAAAAATCGTTGCAAAATGCACAGTTAACCACTCAAACGTTTTTATATTTATATTTATTGCCAAATAACTCATTTTGTGCAAACAAACATCAGTTAAATAAAAAATTATATGTGAACTATTTCCTGTCTACGCAAAGCTACAACCGCATCACTTCTGACCTGTTCACCGACCATATATGGTGGTCGAACTTTATCCGCTACTGACGAGGTGCTTTCAATGGCGGCTCGAAGATTGCCGAAAGCTTCCGAGTAGAAGACGATTGGGTAGGCTCCTCACTAGACACCCAACAGCATAAATGCTTCCCTGGCCTTGCATGTTGCTGTATTCTTCTGTCAGTAGTTGCAAAGAGCAAGAGCAGGTCCATTCAGCCAAAAAATCATGCGATCTGATATCTAAATCCCATGCCCTTTATTTTCTAGGTTTGTTCGACTATAATCACATGCAGTTCGAAGGCGACAGGAGCAATGACGGGGCAGGGGAACCAAGCACGGTAGAAATGACAGACTATGCTTTACAACACCTGGAGAGGAATCCTAAAGGCTACTTCCTCTTCGTTGAAGGTACATCATCATGTTTCGCTTGAAAACTCCGAGAGAAGCGTTCGTTTCAATCTGATACCAAGGTCTCTTGTGCTGTACGCTTACGAGAAACCGTTTAGCAAGACCATGGCCGATGAAACGCAACAAAATACGTCTTTAGTGAACCACGACATCAAGTCTTAGCCGTAGATTTCATCCCAGTTGTTTATTTCATGGGCCCGTATTCTAAAACCATTCTTTAAATACTTTAGTAGACCTTTATAGAGGCTTCCTTTACTGAGGAGTTCCTTTACTAAAGGCTCCTTTAACAAAGGGTATTCAAGAACCACACTTTAAGGTCGTCCTTTACCACAAAGTTGGTAAAGGCACCTTTTCAAAATGTTCGGAGAATGCACGTAGAGGTCTCGTGGCCTCGTGAAGGTCCCCAAAATGCTTGCCTGATACGTATTTCAGAGAATCAAGGCCTAGTTTTCAGCACACAATGAAAAAAAAGCTGCAGGGAGAGCTCTAATGCACTCAGATGGAGGTAATACATTTTACACTACAATGACGTCGTGCACTGACATCAAGTATCAAATTGAATACAAAGCATTTACTGTAATGAAGGAAGGTTCTTGAAACGACCCAACCTTTGCTAAAGGAGGATACCTAAAGGCGTCTTTGACCCGAAATAAAGGTTGGTTCTTGAAATGAAATTTAGCTAAAGGTAGACTTAAAAGGCTCCCGTAACGCTAAATGTCGTTCTAGAATACGGGCCATGATGTCTGTTGGTTTAGGTGCAAGAATAGACCATGGACATCACAAGAACCTCGGCCGTCACGCTCTGATGGAGGCCGTAATGATGGAGAGGGCAACGGAGCTGATTCTGAACAGAACAAGTTTGGAGGATACCCTGATTGTGGTGACGTCAGATCATGGTCACGTGATGACTGTGGGCGGATGGGCCAGTAGAGGCAACCCTCTATTCGGTAGGTACTGTAATCGATAATAGTGAGATTTCGTAAATCTGACGAAACACAAAGTACGAAATAGGAAATTGGACTTCATTTTCATGACGAAATGTATTTCAGGAGATGGTTGGTACCTCAAATGACCCTGCTGCCAGTGCGTCTTTTAGCATGTCATGTAAGACCGAGAGAATTATGGTGCATCTTGAATCTTTAAATTCGCACTTCGTAGCTACGAAGTGGAAACGAAAGATAAATTTCAAAGTTTAATATACACCGCAACTCTATCCGTCTAACGTCATACGCTAAAAGACGCTCTTGCAGCAGGCGATATTTGTGGTACCAACCATCTCCTGAAATACATTACGTCATCGAAATGAAGTCCAATTTCATATTTCGTACTTCGTGTTTCGTCAGATTTGCGAAACCTCACTAATAGTGAGGTTTCGCTAATCTGCAACAGCAATGGCAGGTTTTTGTTACTCGGACTTGTAATCCAAGGAGTGCCATTCCTTTTACACCAGGTCCAATATCTTGGTGATATAAATCAACTACCCACTAAATCAATAGATGATATGGTATCAACACATTGTACGACTGATAATGGTTCTGCTCTGCAGGTCTTGATGATTACCAGTTTGGCTGGGACGACATGCCTTACACGACAATTATGTACCAGAATGGCCCGTCAGGGGTCTCCCCAGGTACGAGGGCGAACTTGTCCGGAGTGGACACAGGTAGGTCGCGAGAATATCAGTTGAGTTGCAGGGGCCTGTTTCATAAAGCAACTTTAAGCTAATGCATGGTACCTTTAACAAAATGGAAAATGCATTGAGTTAATGGTACCCGACTGCATGCATTAGGTGACTCTTTCTCCCTCCCCGCCTTGATAAGACTGGTCTTTTGTCCAACCTATATATAGCCAGTGATAACACCAAGGCTGGACTGATACTATGTCCGACCGAAACAAAAATGGCCGCCATAGCTTCATCACTTGAGAAGTTCAACGTGCTGTTATAGCGTGACTAACCCTTCATCAGGTAAGGTAACATGCTTCAACTCATTCTTCTATAAGTAGCAACACTCACAATGTCTAATGGGGAACCCGCACACTAACGTCACAACGTGGCGCTGCGACCGAAATCTCTTTTTTCTAACGTTATTTCCATTTATTTCTGGCGTGAAAATAAACCATTTGTGTTGGTCGCATGGCAGTAAAACTTACATCATCGTGTATCAGATGAAATTTTCTTTTAAACTCATTCCTTTTTTTCTTAAAATTAAGCGATCCGATAGCGATAAGGACAACGTCATTTGTGTCATTCTTCCTGTAGAAAAATGTACATGAAAAGTTTTCATGACGCAACGTCAACACCTAAAACAACGTCAATGACGTCGTTTCGGTACAATCGCTCGCAGCGCCGACCTGTCGGGATAAACCGCAGGGCGGGTTCCTCATT